>OY744476.1:95604529-95859112 GCA_963556175.1 Tipula confusa
CGTATTCTTCTGGTACTCTCAGACATCGCAAAGCAAATCATTACTCCGTAGGCGCGTTTAATGGTACTATAACAGCCATGAAAAATTATCGCTTGGAACTCGTTGCTCTCTAATAAACTCAAACACAGCAAAAATTCGATACCATGTTCTGCCGTTGTCTTAAAGTTAAGATGACTTCGGTAATCTTGGGGTAGAAATTCTTCTTGAGCCCCAGGTGGAATAGAATATAGCCTATAGATAATCGAGAATACATTTGTTGTTCTTTGCACGGAACAACAAAGCGGTACAATTTATCTAAATGTTTTAAAGGAGTCACTAAACTTCATAATTCCTTCTGAATTTAGTTTATTGCCATTAAGGGCCAAGAGGGAAGACTCCGTGTTAAAATTGATACAGTATTTGATACATGGCAGGAACATTTTTCTGGTTTACTCAATGTTCAAACAGTTTCAAATGATGTATCTGAAAGTTGTCAAATACAGACTGCTGTGATATACTGGACCGATCCTCCGAGAAATTCACACTAGCTACGCGGAGATTAAAATGAAACCGCTCTTTATTTCAAAGGCGATATTTTGAGTAATTATCTTTTCGACCTTATTCGATTGTGCCAGATAAATGAAAAGTGGCCACATTATGCATTGTCTTTAAAAAAAAAGAGATCGCTTCAAATACGAACACTATATATCGCGGCATAGCTATCCTTTGCAAATCACACAAATTATTGTCTTACATAATTTTTAGAGAATCACTCCACTGATAGAAGAAATTGTGACTACCAAACAGGATTTCGTACAAATGTGTCAGTGGGTATTCATCAGGCGTTCTTGGATTTACAACAAACCTTTGACTCAATCCATCGGGATGGGTAGTCTGTCCAGCGATTTAACCTTTGTTTAGTCGGCTTCTACGACAAGCCAAGGATGATGTGGTGGAATTCTAAAGGACCGCATGCGAATTTAAAAGCCTTTTACGAGATCATAACAGATTTAGATATCTCAAAAGTAAAACTATCAGACTTTTTTGACTACGTCGGTAATTTCCTAATTGGGGCAATTGAAAATAAAAGCGTCAACGTCAATTTTTAACTGGCTGAAATATAATTAAAACTTTTATTTTGACGAATTGGAAGATATGGATATCTCAAATATGTAGTTTTAGCAGGGCGGTGCCACAAGTCATAAAGAAACAGCTTTGGTGACTGAATAATTTTTCGAAGAGGCAACATTAATTGACCGTCTTTAGTTTACCTGATAGCACCCCTAGGTTTTTTTCCTGTTGAGCTATTTAAAGGCAAAAGTCTATGACAACGAAAGTCATTAAACAGTTTGGTAAAATAATGATCGCATACTATATAGCAGTGGGAGATCACTTACTGGTCGTTATTTTCCATCACTAAATCAGAAGTTATGTTACCCTGAATTCCCGCAAGAAGTAATTTTGATAGAAAACTAAGGTTTATATAGGGTTATCTATAAAACGGTATATCGGATACACGGCAGGCTCTACTACTTTACTGGCACATATGCACTCTTGTGTCGACATTTCCCATGACTGCAATTAAACTAGTTCTAGGGAGGTATACTTCAACACAAACGGTCTGCACAATCAAAAAACGAAAACTTCTATCCGTTTGAAACTGTGCGTGACTGAAGTTGATTTTATTTGTTTCCATTTATTCTTTGTTCCAATTATTTTGAGAAGTCTTGTTACAGATTCTAATTTGACCTTGGCATTTTTAGTTTTGCTTGCATGGATTTGTTTTCGAGCTCAATGGACGTATTTGTCAACGGTTAATTCAATTGTTTTGTAATGTTTACCAATTTTTTTAAAATCTAATTTATATTAATTTTAAAGTTTTGTGTCAAATAAAGTGTATATAAATTAACTTTTCGACGAATACATGATGTATTGGTCATACAACGGTTAATTCAATTGATTTAAAACGTTTAATCTATTTTTTTAAATCTAATTTGTATTAATTTTAAAGTTGAAATAATAAAGCTAGTTTCATGTCGAAGATGGTCTCAAGAGAAGCACCAGGCAAACCAAGACAATGAGATTAAACATAAATATAAACACACCGATGCAAATTAACCAACAACAAATTGAAGATGTAAACGAAATTATATATCTTGGTTGCACAATACCAAAAACCGGTGGGTCAGAAGAAGACATGAATAAGTGCATAATCAAAGCCAGTTATGCATTTAACATTTTCCATAAAATCTGGAACACTTCTATTCTATCCAGCAAGACTAAGATACGAATGTTTAAATCGTGTTTAAAAAAAATACTACTGGGTGTGCAACATCGAACTATATGAAATAAATCATAAACTCCAGGTGCTCGTAAATAAGTGCCTTCGACGAATATTGAAGTACTCCAATTTGAAGTAACTTCCAGCTGAAAAGAATTACATAGCAGTTGGACATTGAAACGGAAAATTTATATGGATCTGGATTAGCTGCATGCACTTACGAAACCTATAGTTATATAACAAAGATATTAATAAACTGGAGCCCGCAAGGGAAATAAAGGTCTAATAAAAGCGGTTCTAAACTAATGTAGCCAAATTCTATAAAAAAACAAAGTATTGAAATCCAGAGTTACACTAATGGCTTAATAAATGGTGCTTGAATACATAAACTAATACATAATCAAGTCCTTGATTAGACAACAAGAACTTATTTTAAAATTAACTCAGCTTTTAAGTTCATCAAATTGTCCATTAAATCAATTTACGAGAACTCTCCTTGGCTTGACTTTGAAAACACGGTAGATAACAATTAAATAATGTTTTTTCCACCAAAAAACACTATCTTGCTGCAGCTATATGGAATCCTTCCTTTATTGAGAAAAAAGAAATCGAGATTTGCGATGATGTTAAAAATTACAACAAGGAGAACCATTCTTCATCATTATTATAATCTAATGGGGCAAAACCGCAAAACCAGGAAACGCAAAGCGGAGAAAAATTAACAGCGTCGAGAATTTGGTGAGCCTTGGAAAATCTTGAAAACAATTTTTTTTTTTACTGAACAATTTTACACAGTAGCGAGCTCGTTTTTGGTTAAGTGGGTATGTTAATAAGCAAAATTGCCGCTATTCGTATGATGAGGAGCCACATGCTATGAAAGAACAGACAGTGCACCAGAAAAAACACTGTTTCGTATGGTTCATGAGCTGGTAGAAGGAGATACCACCCGAAATGATCGAAATAGTAATGAAATATTAGAAATATCGCATGGACAACTTAAAACGTAGCCGAAGCCAACATTTATCGCCTCAAATAAAACTTTAATACATTTTGCAAGTTTACTGTTTTTTTTTTTAATTATAAACAAAAAAAACTCAACCTTACAGGTCAAAGTTGACCGTTTACTGAGATCTTTTAGAAGATCTTCAGACCATATTTTTATAATTGGTAATCGTTGTAGGTGATTCACCGGGTATTTATCACCGATAAATGATGTTTTACCAACGTTCAAAAATCACCGATTATTTATCTTGCGAATCTAGACCCGATACCTATATTTCCGATATTAATTTAAAATTTTAAAAACGTTAATTACTTAAAATAAACACAAATTACAGAATTACGCAATTATTATTATTATTTTATAATACAAACTATCATAATCTAACAATCTCTATCTACATAACAAACGCATAACGACGGAAAGCTAATAAAAATAATTCTAATGCATAGTAAATTAACGATAATGTGCGGCTGTCAGTTAAACGCAATTGAAAATAAAAAAAAAATAAAAAAAATTTAAAAAACGAATAATAGTTTTGTGATTAGTAATAGTAAAATTAATAATAAGCAAAATATTTTTAATGAATCAATCAATAAAAATATTTTTATATATATTTGCACATAGTTTGTGAAGTACACGATGCACATAGCAAATTTATAAACGGTTTTACCGTATCCACACACATGTATACGATCAGTTTCGAATGTCTATTATCGACAAAATTATATATATTTTTTTTATCATTGCCGGAAGTTAATTATCATTATTTGTTAGTGTGATAATAAAATTTGTGTTTGTGTAATATATCGTAAAAGTGATTAGACCATTATTTCATGGATCACGAATATACTGATTGCATATCTTTTTTGGTTCCATTTGTCTGTGTTGACAAATAAATACGCGACGATGAACTTTGCTTCTTTAACGTAATGTGTACAAGATTATTTTGCGAATTTAATTAAATTATTGACAGTTTTTTTCGTTTTTTTTTAACGATGATAAGAAATTTTTATGTTACCTTATAATTTATATTGATTGTATGTTAGTACATTTATACCATTGTGGAACTTACCTAAAATGAAAAAAAAATTCAATGTTAGATCAAAATTTTGTAAAATTGTAAATCTGAATTATCAAAATTGTATTTGGTCTGCACCAACTGTTAGTTTGATATATATATATATATATATATATATATATATATATATATATATATATATATATATATATATTATATATATATATATATATATATATATATATATATATATATATATATATATATATATATATATATATATTATATATATATATATATATATATATATATATATATATATATATATATATATAAAATTCAAAATAGATCAAAAATCATTAGTATTTTCAAAGAACTATATTTTAAAATGAGCAGTCTCAATTTGTGTCAATGGCGGAAGATAATGCGGGAAATATTTCAGATACCAATAGGAATATATATGACGCAGTAGGAAAATATTTTTTTACGGTTAGATAACCGTAACCAGAAATTTCGACGCTTTTTTTAATGTATCACGAAAAATATATACCACGGGAAAACGCGCACTATATGAGCATGATTTCCGAAGTTCCAAATCAGGATGAGATCGAGGAGGAAAAAAGAGAAGCTGAACGTTTTTATTTCCAACACAACGCTGTAATCAAAGAAGCTAGCACCACTATACCAAAGTCAGGCTTGTCTTTGATGCATCGGCCAAAATGTCCACAGGGACATCACTAAATGATGTCATGCTGAATGGGCCTACACTCCAACAAGACTTGTTGAGCATACTACTGCGTTCAAATATGTATTCACAGCCGACGTAGAAAAAATGTTTCGCCAAATTCCCATACATGATGACCAAAATTATCAAAGAATTATGTGGAGAAAAAACACGAAACAACCTATATAAGCACAAACTCACAATCGTTATCTACGGAACAACATTAGCAACATACCTAGCTGTGCGGACTTTGCAAAAGTTGGCAAGAGATGAATTATTAGTTTATACAGTAGCATCAGAGTTTTTCTAAACGACTTCTATGTAGACTACCTCATTTCTGGAAACTATTTTATGCATAACATACCAATATAACTATGAAACAGCGGTATTCTTTACTATCAATTTCTCACTATCAATTTCTAATAATAAGAATTCGACCAAACGCAACTTGCAGTCCGACACTGGAAAACTTTTCGATCCCCTTGGACGGCTAGCACCAGTTACAATAATGGCTAAATTAATGATGCAAAAAACTCGGAGTAGCAGGGCTCTCCTGAAAGACTTGAATTATGCGGAGCCACGTTACTCTCAACATTGATGAATAAGGTGACGACTAGTCAACACAGGTGTCCAATATAGACGGAAACTTCTGGACTAATTCCATGATTATGCTAGCACGGCTGCAACGAGATATTCAAATCTGGCCATGACAATCGTTTATGGGTGAGAATATAATTATTTCATATAAGGGAACCTGGCGAATATTCAGAAAATATTCCATCAGGAAGAGAGCCCGTGATGGAAGCCCGTGATGGAATATGCTCAAGGAAGCCCGTGATGGAATATGCAGAATAGTTCAACGTCAAGGTGTTCAAGAAGAATGTGGTGCATACGGATCAATATCTGCGAAAAGTAATATCCTGCCAGTTAATCCTTTCATTGACGAACAAGAGATACTTCGAATGGGAGGTCGCATAACCAACAGTAATCTAGATTTCGAAGCCAAATAAGTATATACCACCAAGGCAACAGTATAGAATCATATAACGAAACTATTAATTGCAGATGCACATCTAAAAACACTACACGGAGGAACTCAATTAACTTTAGCCTACTTACGAATGGTTTATTGTTTTACAAATACTAAATAAAGAATTCGCTCGGAAATCAACAAATACACAGTATGTTTTCATTTTTGGGCTACCACCAAGACACAACTGACGACAAACTTACCAAAAGAAAGGATAACTCCCGTACGTCGTTTCACTCATACTCGAGTAGATTTTGCAGGTCCTATTCAAGAGAGTCTCAAAAAGTAGGGGCACAAAATCATACAAGGGATATATAGAAATATTTGTATGCTTTTCAACTAAAGCAATTCACTTAGAAATTGTAAGTGATCAGACCTCAATTGCGTTTTTAGTATCTACTCAAAATATCCAATCAGACATTAGAACAAACTTTGTCGGAGTCCGATCCATACTAAAAAAAGAAAAACATGAAGCCATTAAACAAGCTATTCCACATCTTCAAGAAATGCTAGCTACAAGCGGATCATCATGGCATTTCATACCGCTCTTAGCACCACATTTTGGAGGACTTTGGGAAGCAGCAGTCGAATCAACGAAACACCATCTCAAGCGAGTTACAGGTAAAGTTACAGGAGTTGGCCACAGTGACATCTGAAATCGAGGCATATACTTACCTCAATTCGAAACCTCTAACGACAATATCTGCAGATCGACAGGAGATTTTTTATTAACACCAGGTCCCTTTTTAATTGGAGAGTCACTAGTTGCTCGACCAAAATCAAACATACTCAAAGAAAATATTTCTCCGGTTCAGCGCTGTTGATTAGTACAAAAACTTTTTCACCACTTTTCGAAACGCTGGACAACCGACTACTTAACTACCCTTCAAAGGCAAGGAAAATGGAATTTCCAACAACCCAAAGTAAACATAGATGATTTCGTCCTGATTAAAGAAGATAATATTCCACCTTCGAGGTGGTCTTTCGGACTAATTGTAGAGCTCCACCCTGGTAACATTTAAAAAAAAGCAGTGGCGGTAAATTTAAGCGTCCTATTACATAAGTTTTCCTTTTCTATTAACAACACAGGAACTGCAAAAAAACCTATAAAAGGGAGCTAGCTCAACCAAACGCTTACGAGAATCTTGCTAAGTCATGACGTGACATTACAAATAATATACTTGACCATTAGGCAGTGAAGCTCAATCCTGCCCGGAAGTATGATCCGTAAATGAACAGAATTATATTTTTGCTAAAGTATCACCATAATTTGTTAACACTACAATTAACATGTTATCATAAACAGTCACGATGAAGAACGTAGGAAATCAACATTTTGAAAACATATTGCAGTCACTGCTAATAATCTAAATTATTCTGCTTGGACCACATATGGTCGAGACCATTGGTATTGAACATCAGATTTTCTTTTTGTCTAGACTATCAAAAGTGGCAAAGTAATTTTCTAAACCAATAAGCTATCGTTATCAAGAATGCTTAAATGAAATAGTAGATATCGATTTAGAGATTTCTAGACACTCTGTCCTTTCATTTTTAAACGGAAACCACAATTTCAATTAAATGCCTGAATTTGTCTAAGAAAATAAGTCGCAATGGAATGATTAGTACTTTTCTGACAACATTAGACAACCTTGTATATTTTAAGCTTTTTGTGATTTAGTCCATATTCAGATTTAAAGAAATGAGTAACGGTATTATAAAACATGGTTATACTAACCATGAGACGTGCTTTGGATGCGCGTTTTAATGAGATTTCAGTTTTCAGGGCAGAAAAGAGTGAATATATTTAAGAAAATATAATACAGTAATCGGCCACTTTTTAGCTTTGATCCGTAAAACTAATTAAATGAGTAGGTTCCCTCTAGTTCTGTGTTTCCCTTCTATCATGTCATCTTAATAATCAACAACCGAATGTAATTTTTCAAATAACAGGTATTATCACGGTTTTTTGTATTTCATTAGCCCCAACCGTTAGTCAAAAATGATATAAAGCTACATTACGGAAAAACATTGGTCCTTGGTGCTGGATGTAGTAAATGATCAAAAAGGGATTTTCTTCCTAAACTTCTAATATTATTAGCTTTCCTATTAAAGGGTCTACAGGCTATATTTTGTTAACTTTAACTGTGTGTACGTTTTTATGTTAACGCTAACAATATATACAACCACTTTATTTAACTTCTTGAACTTCTGGAATTCTTATGGCCATTGCATTAAAAATTGTCCGTAATTTTCTCGTCAATTTTTAACGAAGAAAGGTGCAGTATAGGTAAAAATGCTTTATTCTACCTCTTCAATTTTTTAAAGTTACTATTTTATCCATAGATTTTACATGAAAAACGTTGAGTGTCATGTTTACGTTTACAATATAGTTGTCTGTAACATGAATTTCCCTAATCAATTTAGTTTAACGATCGATAAATTTTGTGTGCTTTGCGGTGGCATCATTAACCGAATTCTAAAACAGAAAATTTAAAAAGACATTGCTTTAATAGACTAGCTAACAGATACTAGCTATCAGAACCACACGAAAACTCTATGTTCAAAAATTCAAAATTGTTAGGTTACACCAGATACCAAATCATTAGACTTTTGGGTTTTAAATTCCTTAAACGATGGCAAGTCGTTATTATTATTCTTTTAAGTTTTTTAAATGTACAGTACTTTTTTGGGTTACAGCATAAGTATGTCGTCCTCTATGGCAATAATGTGATTTTTGTACATAAATTTGTTAAGGCAGGAAACTCACTGCGTAAAAATATAAACTGTAAATGATCAAGAACTAATCATTGTCGCCTGTATATTTTGTCAATATAGCAACACTCAACAATTCACTGGAGGTATCTAAATTTGGCCATAAAAACGCAAATTAGCGATGGAGAATCATTAGTATTAAAAATTTAATAAGGAAACTTACACTCGCCTTAAATAATAGAGACAATCCTTTCATTAATAAATGGCAATAACTGATTTAAAATACTTTCAAAGAAAACGTGACAAAAAAACGTAAATGAATCAAGCGGAAAATAAACTGTGCTAACAACTTTATAGGATGTATCATGATATGTGAGTTACATTTACCGAACCCAACGAAAAATTCAAAAATCTGGATGGAAGACAGCAATAATAGGATCTAAAAAAATAAATCTTAATGTTGGACTTCTATAGTGCTACAATTTATATGGTGGGGTTCAAAAAGGGTGCAATCTGTGTGTTAAATACCGAACTGGAAGATAAGGGGTATTTCAAACCTTTTAACACATTGCCCACTATTGACATACTCTAGGCTAGTAGATACTAAAAGTGTTAACATTAACCAACATCATATACAGAAGGCTTTAGAGATGTCACTGAAAAATGAGTGCAGAAAGCCCGCAATTAAGTTTGAGTTAAAGGGATGACTGATGATATTCGAATGAAACATCATATTTTAGACAAATAATGTAACTGGCAGTGTTTAACGACATAACAATATCATAATATACAATATCAAAATATACACCAAATAGTTTGAAAAAGGCTTCTTTGTTACATACTGTCAAAGGGTAGATGAATTCAAATTTTTTAATGTTATCGAAACTGCAGCATTTAAAAGGCCTGCTAATAGACCAATTACGATAAAGCCTGGCAGAAATTAACAGATCGGTACGTAAAGTCCAAACTAATTGTAGCATCGCTAATACAAATATTTCTAGATCAGAAAACTTGCAAGAAAATAAATTATAAAGAATTACGGCGAATCTATAATGAATCAGGCGAGGTAATTTGCGCTTTAAAAAGCCTGGGTCAGCGCAGAAAAATCGCGTGATCCATGGCTCATACATATAGTATACATTGATGCGCGTGTTAGGCAGATAAATGTCCATCCTTCCGGGGTAACAATATTGCCCAGCGACTGGTAATAGTGAACGAGCAAAGATTATGTCATAAATGCCTTAGAAAAGGTCATGGAATAAATAAGAGTTATTTTAGAACATCGTGTTTGTCGAAAGAGACACCATTTTTTATTAAGATATTACACATTTCACAAAGCGTGGCAAAATTACAAGTAACGTAAAATCAACAAACTCCGATGATAATCTTCATCGAACAGAAACCGCACGAAGGCAAACGTACCTGGTGTCAAAAGAACTCCGCTGTGAATTTTAACTATCTAATTACTTACTGTTGCTCGTCTAAGTCTGGGACGAAGTAAATTTGACATTTGGACTGTCGGGTTGTCGTCATCAAATGTAGGAATGATGCGAGTAAGCACGATATAGTCATTCAGTCAATGTTTTGTTCAAGTTATTCCATCAATTTAACGTCTCAGACCACTAAATATATTTCTTCAGAGTTATCTGAGACTATACTTTGTATCGATGGTTATAACCAACTAAAAAGATTTTACCTCGCTGATCCCACGTTAAATAAAGCCGATCTTTCATTAGAAGTCAAAAGATAAATATATTCCTACTTTACCGATGTTGTGTCAATTGAGGTTAGGAAGGCTGATAGTTGATAATCTGCGGAACCGTCACTAAAGGCCAATCGAACAAATTCTTTAATGATGAAGACAATGGAAGTGCATAACGATGAACTAAACAAATTGCTTAAGAGATTTTGGGAAGTCGAAGAACCTGCAACTGCATCTTACTCGAGTATCAGATCATTGCGAATCCGTATTTATAACAACAACAATAAAAACAAATGATAATCGTTGTGCCTTTCAAAACACCAAGAGCAATGCTGGGAAATTCATATATGTCAACGCTAAATGACGGGTTTTAGCTATGGAAGTTTGACCGAAATCCGGAGTTTTCCATGGTATATATGGAATTGCGATCAAATTGTATTTATCATGTATTTATGATAAATATTGCGTATTAGTGTATTAAAACCGATTGACATTTATAAACTACTAACTGCGTTACACACTGAGTTAATTGCTGGTCAAATCTAGGTGTGCGATCTTTACATAAAAGTGCTGATGACAACTTAATGAACTATCCGAACGCGCCAACCGCTTTGAAGCTGAAGAACGACATTGTAACACTGCTAAATCGTCACGGATTTACCTATGCAAGTGGAGGCCAAATTCACTAAAATTCTTAAAAACCTTTTCTCAAGATGAAATTGCTACTAAATTTAGACTGGTGGAAGAAAATCAAATTACAACAACGCTTGGAGTAACTTGGAACTCATCAGAAACAATTGATAAATTCCAATCAGTCTATCAAGGGCTTACAAAATTAAACCATAAATTTAATCAACCAGAATTGTTTAAGCGGCGCCGACTTAATATATTAAACCTACAAGTTTACAACTTTACAATTAATAAAGTAAAGAATATAATCTAAAATGTAGGTTTAAGAATTTCGCATACAATTAAAAATTTAGGAACGAATTAACTTTTCCAAATTTCGGATCCAAATTAAAATTGTAATCAGGAATAAAAACTCTTTTTACACAACACACACTCCACCACATGACCTAATTTTATCATCTTTAACGAGGTTGCCGTCTCCACATTACCACATTTATTTGCATATTGGTTTTGACGGGAAAAATTTGTTTTTGGCGGCGGAAAAGTTGGTTATATTGTTTACTGCACGACCATAAAAAAATCATTTTATTCAAATATATGAATAATAAATGAAACAAACAGATAAATTCTGGTGCTGTTGAAACAAATCCAAACATTTTATGATGTCACACATGTGGTGTACAACATAAAAAAGGTACAGCAAAAATATGGAACAACATGGGCAAAAATAATTCGAATGCTGTGTTTAACTTTATAAAGTTTTAGTGAACCTGTTTTTGTAATGAAAATTTATTCATTGAATAAGGTGATAAAGAAGTATTAGACATAAAACAGTTAATTTAATTGATTTGTAATGTTTAATCAAATTCTATAAAATCTATTATTTATATTATAATTTTTATAATTTTATATTTTTAATTTTGTAATAAATTAATTAATTGTAAATTTCTGGCAAAAACTAAACCAATTTATTACAGCCAATATAGCAAATTATATTATGAATTAATTAATTTTTAGTTTGAGATAAAAATAAATTCAATTTATTAAAGCATACGGCTTTGAGAAATTAGCCCGTTTAAGATTTTTTTCAGAGAAACATTGCAGATTACAGTTGAACGGTGGCACACTGGAGATGCTGAGAAGAGATGGCAAAATGCAGAGCAGTTCATTATCATTGTAAATGTTTTATGTTAATAATAGTTTGAATATTGGCTACCGTGAAACCGGACAAATGCTGACATTACTGATATACCTTTCTATTCCCTACCCCACAAAAATTTACTAGCTATTGGCCGCCAAGGTGTCTGGAACCTTGTAACCGAACTCAATAATTTAGCTAGTATTCTGCCTTATCCTTCCAAGTATATGTAAAAACGGGTGTACGGTGGGACCGACGAACTCTGGAACATCCTGCTTAATGCTTGGCCGTACATTCTAAATCAATCAATCAATCAATTAATCGAATAAAGTTGTAAAGCGAAAGTGGCCCGAAACCAAACTGTGCTCTCTACTGCTAAATCAATACGCAAAATTTATTTTAAAAGATTAAAAGCTCAGTTTAGGAATAATACTGTCACTTTTATATCGATTTAATTTTTTAAAAGCTTTGCATTCAACATTTATCTTAAAACATGTCCTTAAAAATTACGGATCAAGGAATTGAACGGACTTCTTACTTGTAAAAATTTTAAAATCTAATCGGGGTTACTGCACCCTTATTTTTTAAGAAATAAAATAATGTGTTAACGCAAAAACTATAGTAAGTGAGGAAAAATGTACTATACATTATCTTTCATTGTCATTTTGCCGTCGCGTTTTTCCGAAACGTATTAACGACGCAATATGATGCTCTGGTGTATATCTTTATATACTCATCATTGTCATTGTAAAAATCTAGTTTGGAAAAACTACGAAAAAAAATTTATCAAATATACAGTAGAAATAAATGATCCGTTAAAAAGGAAAAACAAAATTTTCTTTTTTTTTTGTTCGTTTTTCAAATATGGAAAATCTAATAATATAAAATTTTGAATTGTTTAACAAAAAAGAAAAAAAAAATAGAAAATCATAAAAATTTAAATTTATTTATTCTGTCTGGCTAAATATTTTTCATTATACGAAATAGAATCATTTTTTTTTTACTGAAGCGAAAATAGAAAAACTATTTGAACATTTTTTTTGCTCAAAGTGGAAAATGATAATCGATTAAATCGAAATTTTCGAAATTATTTTAATCTAAAGCAACAAGAATATAGAATATGAAAATTTTCCCCAACCCGCGTTCTACTGTTTGCAGACAGTTGAAAATCATGTCGTATAATGATGATGAACGGAGATATGGACTAAAGTCTAAACGATAAATGATCTTCTTCTCTGTCGTTTTTGCTTTTTAATTTTTTTTTCGTTATAAAGACATGAAAAGAAAATCGACCGACATCAAAAATCAAGTTGACAGACCACTTTTGAAGGAGAATCATCTCGTGTATTATATAAAAAGTCATACTTATATTTTTTTTTTATATTTTGTTGTTGTATATAGTTACTTTTATTACATACTATTGTTATTATCTTTAAAGTTTTAAGTAAATTGTACTAAAGATAAACCGTCAAAGATCATTGAGTCGCGGGAACAAAAAAATGAATCTTCTCTCTATATATTATATATAGTATATACATGACATGATTTAAAAAGAAAAAAGTTTATTTGTAGATTAATATAAGATCTTAGATCTTTTTATAAAATTATCTTAAAATCTTTGTAGAGAGAAACTATATATGTCAAAAAACAAGTAACACTTCACATAAAATTTTCCCTCTTTTCTTATATATATAAATATGAACTCACACACTCCACACCCCACATTAACTTGAAAACAATTTTTGGTATTTCATTTCATTATAATTCGCTGCTGCCTTCCTTAGAACGTATCCCGCAAAAATTCTAATATTATTTTGCCCAAGGGGCAATTTGTAGATAGAAAAAAATTAAAATAAAAGTTGGGCAAATAATGAAAATGAAGTTAAGTACACATTTAATATTAGAGATGTGTATCTCACAATTTTTTGTTTTTGTCTTTTTTTTTATAAATTGCAAACAGTAATATCGTATCGTGTATATACACATTACACATCCTACATTCGAACACTTTAGTCTTACTCATATATAAATATATAACCTCCCACCTAATCCGCATATATACTCTGGAACAATAAATTTGTACTTATTTATACTTGAACGCACGTATACTTGGTAATATGGTGACAAAGTAAATAATTTGTTAAAAAGAATTTTGCAATATTTTTCCAAGGTGAGGGGTGATTTTTAATAGGGCGGGAGGCTATACAATATACTAATTATTAATTTTGGATTCATATTTTGAATTTTTAATGATTTTAGAATTACAAAATGACGTTAATATACGAATAAGAATGGTGGTTTTGAGTTTCATCTTAATTAGTGTTTGATTTCCAAGTTATTTAGGGTGGATTTGAATGCGAAATTATAAATTAAGTTGAATTGAAATGCAAACGATTTGATTGTATGCCTTTTTGGAAGTGTTTATTCTGTTTTTCTGTAATTAGTATGCTTAGCCAGGTTAACATTGTTACCATCCCTAACACGAGGTGGCGAATTTATGTTCTATTAAAAAGCTATTTTGTCGGTTAAATAACCATGATGGGTCTGGGCATCACCAAAACTAGTTTGCTGATCCTCTCCGTTCATTAATTGGTGCCTTTACACTTCGACAAAATTACAGCTGTAAATCACGAGAAACGGGTTCACAGCTGCTCGTTTCGCTTATTTTGAACCGTTTTAGTTAGGGTACTGTTGTACCATACTCCGATTACATTTGAGTAATCTTTTGGTGCACTTACCGTCATCCTTTTTAATTTCTTTTCTTCGATGTTTAGAAAGAAACTGTAAGTTGTCCTTCCATCTATTGAATTGTTTCGTCTTTCTGCCAGCCAATCCGGCTCAAACCAGTAGGTCTCTTTATATAGCCTTTAGGGTCCTTTGTTTAAGACTTCTTGTTTAAAGATTCTTCAGCTACTTGATTCAAGGTAAAGAAATCCTTTTTAATACTTTGTTGTGGTCCATTTTAAGTGACGTGCCCCCACTGTTTTGGGGAACAAAAGTTCCATCTTACTGCGGTAACACTAGTTTGTCATTTTATTGTTAGCACTATACAATAATTCCTCAGCAACCTCTGTGCTTGCCAAATGGTGGCAAGCCATTTTCTTGTTGTACTCCAAAACTAAATGCAAAAATTCCTGATATCTTGTTTTCAACTTTGACACAACATTGTGACTGCATTTCTTTGAGTCACAGGCTTGTTGGAAATCCAAGAACACCTGATGAACGTCACGAAATGTTTTGGAATATTTATAAAGAATCATCTTCAACGAAACAACTTAATCAGTGACGGTACGATTCGGACAAAAAATTCTTGAGTAAAGAGAGCTTTCTGTGCAAAGGAGAGCTATGCCGTGATATTTTTTGCATTTTGAGCGATCTCAGTTTTTAAGGAGAGGACACAAATCGGTCACCTTTCATTCATCAGGCATAACTTCGCTTTACCATACTAATCAAACATGTTTCAAAAAGATAGTTCTAAAAGATAAAGTATCCCCTCCGAATATCGAGAGTTCATTTTGAACCTTAAGTGAATCAAAGAAATCCTTTTCCAAGAGTCGAGCACTTCATATATGTTAACATGGAGGTTTCTAACTAGGTTCAGAATGGCGATAGACCTAGCTTTGAAGATCTTGTACAGTCCAGTTTTAAAGAATTCACGTAAACTGTGATTATTGGTGAGTTGTTGTATAACCTTAAAACTTCAGCCTTCCACCATCCACGCTTATTCTGTCGGCAAATTCGCTTGGCGTTTCTTCTAAGGATCACTTTGATCTTCCGTGCGATTGCAAAACGCATTCGCGCTATTTTATAGGTTATATTATGTTGCTCGACAGCAAGACAACACGTCTCATCAAACCAATCATTGTTGGATTTAATATTTACCATACCTAGCACTGACAACCGAAGTTTTCAATACCTTTCATTGAGCGTTCACATCGTCAGATCGGTAGTTTTCATAATGCTACTGCTAAAAAAATTTTCACATCTTGGATGGCCCAAGAATTATTCTTAAAAGTTAACACAACGTCAATTTGACTTCGGGATGTCTTACAAGGGTGTGCCGATGTCTCCACCGTGTCGGGAATAACCTTGTCGGGACCTATGTTTTCACATAAGTCAATTTGATTTTTGCCAGCTTTAGAAGTAAAGTTACCAATCACTATTCTGACGTCATGCTCCGGTATGAATCCTATCAGATTATTTAAATTGTTGTATAATTAGTCTTTATCTTTGGGTTGGCTTACATTGGGCACATGAATACACATGATTGACCATATTTTTTATTATTTTTTTAAAAGTGCAGTTGTTTACTGATGCGGGTAGTCAGTCCAGCGATTCAACCTTTGTTTAGTATAACAAATACTTGAAATTAGAAATAACTTCATGATACATGGTTCCAGAATTGAAGTTGTGTTAGGTGGAATAAATAGGAATTTAACATATTCTATTATAACATATTGAAAATGTTGGATGTTCTAATGCGTTATATTGTAATAGAAATATTTTAAAATTTAAAATTTAGCTTTTAAAATTCTATTTTAAAACCGGTATTTCAAAATTTGTCACCCATTCCGAAAACATAACATCACTAACCCAAGGCTTTTTGTTGATATGCGAATTTGTTAAATATTTTTGGGACCTTGAGAATGATACAACAAAAGTGGCTGGAGTTTAGTCTCCATTAGCGATATCTAATTCTTAGAAGAGTTTCGAAGAGCAGTGTTAAGCTTTATTTTAGCTTGATATAAATCCAGCAGCAGCTTTTAGTAATGTAAAGATACGTTATTTTGGATCAAGTTTTCAGAATAGGCCAGTTTCCCCGAACGAATATATTTGTTTTAAGCTATATATGCTATCTAAGTTTCCAAAGTTTCAATTCTTTTAATAAATATTGTAAATCGCAACGAAATTTCTCGTTTCATTTAAACAAAATTAAATTTGCCCCAAGAAACAGTAAAGTGTAAAATTTAAAAATAATTTTAAATAAACAGTTTGTAAAAATAACGATAGCTTTAAGTTAACAATATATTTGTCAATAATACAAAATAATAATAAATGTGCTTAAAATATTTCAGTTTTACTATTAACTGAATATTTAGTTAAATTTTAAATGCAAATTTATTTAAAAGAATGAAATATTTTATTGTTCATACAAATGAAAAAAAAAATCAACAAAATTGTTTTAACAGAAAATTTGTTATTTAAAAGAAAAATGTTGTTTTCGTCTTTTTGCGTACACAAATAGCGTAGCTACAATTCGAGTCGTAATTCATACTGTTCTAATATAATTATTAGTCATATTGTTTTAATATATTAATAATAATAATTCACTGTGTATTTCTATAAAAACAAAGTAAGTATTTATGTATATTATTTATATGCTAAATTGTCGATATACACATAATGTATAAATGACAAATTCACATCTAAATAATTTACAATTATTATTTTTGCTAATAAAACGTACTTTGTACAAAACAAGGAACATGTGCAAAAATGTATAATTATATTAAGCTGATGTTTCCATCGGAAGAAGAGGTAAACACGTTTTCTATAGATTAGAATCATAATATTTCTAGCATCTGAACTCGTATATACATAATCGTTTGTTATCGTTTGAGGTTTTTAAAAAATCTTTTTTTATTGAAATTAAAATGCATATACATAAAACACAATATATTTAATTATACATAATTTTTACAATTTTTATTTAGATTTTTAGGCCGTCCATGTCAGAGTATTAAAATACGAAAGTACATTATCACATCAAGAATTGGATGGATACTGGAAAGGCAGTATGTTACAATATGATTAAACTTTTATTTTTTTGTAGATTTACATAGATTATGGTGGAATAATTCATAATTTTCTTTCTGGATACAAATAGATGACAATTACAAGAAATTGTCCAAAAATTGAAAAGTAAAATATTTATTATAAAATTTGTACAAAATCGGTAACATTTACTATGCTGAATTAAATAAAAAATACAACATTTTTTTTACTAAAATAAATATAAAATCTACGAATTTTATTTATTTTTTCCCGAAATTTCTAAAAAAATATTCTCTTTATTTTACAAATATTTTCGTTATAACAAAAAAAGGGTATTTTAAATTCATCAATTTTTTTTGTTATCACAAACATATTTTCATTCCTTTTCTTTTTGTTAATTTAAAGATAATTTTCTAATATTTATAGAATTTTGTTATTTTGTAATGCGGTCCACTTTAACTAAACATAATTTCTGGTTACAACTAACTATTCGTTTTACCTAAATTTTTTGTAATATTAAACACGATTTTTCTTAATACTACCTAGTTTTTTTTCAGTATATATATATATATATATATATATATATATATATATATATATATATATATATATATATTTAGTGATGACGTTCTAAAATTGCATATGAAAAATACATTTCTGCTCCATGTGGTGGTTTGAGTAAACATATAGAACTATACCTTTAAATTTTTTAAATTGATGCGATGACAACAACTTGATTCCAAAATTTTAGTGATTGTTATGTCGGAAATAATAATAACGATTTTTTTAAGGCGGGTAATATATAAATACATAACAGTTATTGAGACAATTATTTTAAACGCAAATTAAACATGAAAATCATTTTACCATCCAAAATATTTCCAAAAATTGATTTTCATCGATTGGAACTCTATCAAAATGTTAAAATCAAACGAGAAAAAAAAATCAATTCTTCAATTTATCACATCATAAAGCACAGTAAAACCATTTTCCAAATATTTTTTTGCTATTCTATGCTTTTTTTATCCTCCCTTTACCAAAATAGAAAAACTTTCATCCATCCCCAGAAAAGATTTTCACAAATAACATATTTTTTATTCATGAAGAGATTTCTCTTGAGATAATAAAATATAATAGAAAAGTTAAATAAAAAAAAAAAATCTGTGAATTCTCAAAAAAAATCTTCATCATCATGTAACATTGGTTTAGTAAGTCAATATCAATATACACTATAAGAAATTACGCTAATTGAATCAAAATGTTTAAGTGACATCAAAATATATATATATATATATATATATATATATATATATATATATATATATATATATATATATATATATATATATTATAGTAAAACCTCTAAAGTTGGACACCTCTATAACTTGAACATTTCTATATCTTGGGAAAAAAATAATTAAAGACCCTTCAAAAATCTATGCAACTTTGTTTAAAAAAATTAAAATTTATTTTTTATATTGGACAACCTCTATATCTTATCTTGTACATTGGACAATTTTTTTTTAACATTTCAGACATTTCATTAAGCATTGTATAAAAGAACGAAAAATGTTCTAGTGCTAAATTGTCAAAAGACAGATTGACTGTTTTATTACGTGCACTGGCGAATTAGAGCCATTTGTCGTGGTAAAAGCTGGTAAACCAAAAACGTCCAAATAAAAAATTAGTGATTTACCGGTAAAATAGCCAGTATATTTGAAATGTTTTCTCTAACTTGGACATTTCATATGTTGGACAAAAATTTCAGTCCCTTGAGTGTCCAATATACGCGCAACATTCAATAATTGCAAATTTTGATATATGCAAATTATTTTCATTTTGATAGTTGCAACATTTTTTATTTTTCTGTTCCGTTGTTGCAACGGGTAAATAAATATTTTTAGTTCCTTTAAAAATCTTTTCTTAAAAAGTTGTAATTCTGTTGGACAATGCTCGGGACTACTATTTCAATAACCGACGTGGTTATAAAAAGCATATGCGTTCCACCAAAATGTACAATTTTACTAAAGCCGATGGACGATAATATGGAAATTGCAATGATAGCTTTTAACTTTAGTATATGCTTTGATTTGTTGGCAAAAAGGATGGGCCTGTCTGAAGGAAATTACCATAGAAAGAAAAGTTTTGTTGGAATCTAAATTAATCGAGTGGTATTCAGAAGAAGTGATTCCACTTATCGTAACACTAAAACTCATATTCCTTTTCAACTGGTGTTTGAAGCAACAGTCAAATTTGGTATTATCTTAGTTGGTTGAATCGATAATCGTCACTTAAAGTGACAGCAATGGTATTCTCTTAGTCGTATGGAAAGTTTATCGTCGCATGAAATGACACATTTTTGAAATTTGATAATTGAAAGTGAATCCAAACTATATTTCAGAGAATACACTAAAAGTAAAGCTGGGAGATGCTATCTTATGTTTTAAGAGTTTCTGAGTACTCAACAAAACGAAGTATGTAGTATTTATATAGGCAATAAAATGTAAATATTTTGAAATAATTTTTCATAATTCTTGAACCTTTATTACGGATCTAAATGGAGTGTTCCATTAAAGATTTACTATCCTGTCAAAGTGGTTAAATTTATTTAATTTCGGCACATTACTATGAAAATGGCATCGATCAAATAGGATATTTAACGATTATGATAACCTACTATTGAATTGATCGATAATTGCGACATATCCGGTAGGCAACTAATCTGGACTTTATATCTTAATGCGGTGCGAAAATCGAGCTTTTACTGTATATATGTATATTATATATATATATATATATATATATATATATATATATATATATATATATATATAATATATATATATATATATATATATATATATATATATATATATATTATATATATATATATATATATATATATATATATATATATATATATATATATATATACCAGTGGCGTAGCCTGGTTTTTGGAACTGGGGAAGCAATTTGATTAATTTAATTTGCAATTCCGAGCCCTAACGATGCTCCTTTAAGTATGTGATGTTCCTTTAAGTATTATAACATTTTCTAAATAATTATGTGCTCTTAAAGATCTGTGCTCGCTCAATAAATAAACTAGTTTTATAAAGTTTTTCTTATCCAATGAAATATTTAACTCTATACTCTATAACCTTTTTATATAACCGGTATTTAACCGTTCAATCATTGAGCTTAGATTTTAGATACAATTGCATCTATATCTACATTGTTGGAGGTCACAGTAATACAAAGAGTATTTTTAATATGATTATTTGAAATTTGTGTTTATAATTTGTGTTTATGGAAAAAGCTGTTCACAAAATTTTTAAAATTCTGTAAAAAAAACTTAAAAAATATAGTTGGGATGTTATACTTTCTATTTCGCACTAGTTTGGATAATCGTGTTTCTTGAATCCAAATCATTCCGCTTTATGGACTGTACCCTATATTTTACTATGCATCCGTATCCTATATTGATCCAAAAGTTTTGATCTATATGAGACGTATTTTAAGTGGCTATCTTTCGTCATTTATAATATTAAAATAAAATAAAATGTTGATGAAATGGTTAGTCAGTAATTGTTCTTGCTAAAATCATACAATGAATGAAATGAGGTTTATATTTAAAACAGTTACGGGCTGTAGGCTTGAAATTTAGTACAAAAGGATATTAAACAAAAACGGAAATTTGATTAGGTTTTGTATTGCTTAATAGCTTAGCTTAAATTATTTAAATTCGTAAATCATTGACTATTTTTACGTTCTCTTTGTAAAATACTAAACAAGGCCAGCAAAAAAGTTAAGAAATTGCAACGCAACCGCATAGTAAAACATTAAGTATGGTTTTCTATAATTTTATATAATTATGACGTCGAACTAAACGATTTTCGAAATAAACTTTTAATTACACAGTAACATACTGGGTTTTCCGGTTGGATCATTATAAAATGGCTAAGCTAGAATTACATTATCTACAAACACATTATTTACAAATGGTAAAAACTAAAAATTTACTTCATAACGCCTAACTATAGACTATCTAAATATTTAACTCTAAATATATAGCATATTTTATTGGACACTGGAATAAGAATTAAAATGAAGAATTTCCTCTTACTTTAATATAATCCCGACAAAAAATTTTACTTTTAAATTAAGATTTAAATTAATCCAAACGGAATGAAATGCCATGTTATTTCTGTTGAAACATTCCCAATAAAATATAGCTATAGTGGTATTGCTATAGCTAAATGCTTTTTACTATATATTTTGTTATTTACTAATTATATAATGTACACCAAAAACTAAAACAAAATACGAAAAGCAAATTTAAAATTGCTTCCTGAGATAATCATAATATTCATGATACACGATTTGAGTAATTGAGAATTAAATTCCCCTGATTTTTTTTGTTTATTATATCATTTCATACTTCTTTTCCATATCATAGATAATTTTTTTGGTAAAGGGGAATAATTTCATAATCAATTCAATTAATAGCAAATAACTTACATTACTATAAGGCAAAATCGCGTCGATATCATAGTTGCATTTTCTTTTCTCATTTTTTGTTTGCATGCATAATATCTTGAGCAGAAAGCATCTACCATATTCAGGGCGTACAGTGAAAGGCAAAAACCAAAAATACAAGCATTATATAAATAAAAAGTATGTCATGCAGTGTAATATTTAGTAGAGAAATAATCAAAAATTATATTGCTTCCCTTGGAGAATTGGTTTTAATCTCTTCTTATTACATATCGAGCGGGCAAAAAATACTTTTACTTTTAGTAAACGTTCTTAATAATTGTGAAAACAGTGTTAAACATTTTTTTAAAGATTAATAATACAAAAATACAAAATATAATTTTCATTGAATCACTTTTTTTGACAGGTGACGATATATATATATATATATATATATATATATATATATATATATATATATATATATATATATATATATATATATATATATATATATATATATATATATATATATAAATTATAGAAAGTAAATCTTAGATGGTCATTTTTAAATACTGGCTATTTTTCCGTCCCGTCAAAAATTATACCATCTGTGACTTTGTTTAATCGGTTAATTTTACTTATCCGAACTTTAAAAAACTTTTGATTTTATAATGATATTTTTTTGAATGAGCCTACAAGGATGTAAACTCGATCACGTTTTTGTGAAAAGTGAGCGCATTGACGATACCAGTATCAGTAATCAACTTTTCCAATCACAATTTAATTGAAGTCAATATTTAGATCAGCAGTCTGTATAAAAGGTCAATTATGTTGCATATAAATAATGACAAGCTAAGTAATCTTCTGAAACTTAAGAAGTGTGAATTTGTCTACAGCCAAACTAATTGTAATATTGCTTTCAAAAATGTCATAGAGAAAAATGGACAAACTAAAAATGTATTCAAAATAACTAAGACGTCATACTTACAATATTAAATTAGAAAATATATTAATTGCCTTTCCAAACTTTCTATAGCCGTAATTCAAATTTAGAAATGTCAGACTGGGAATATCCTTACATTTTCTCAATCGATTGAACTTTCAACTTCTATATCATAACTCCCGATATAACTGAGTATAATAAATTTATTCTTGGTGCTCAGCAGAATTATGATTCATCATGTTCTTTTGAACCTACTAATTTTACGGAAATTCTATATGAGATCAAACATTTAAAAAGCAAGACCATCTGAGGGTTTCAAGGATTGATAATTTGGTGGTTAAAATTTACGATCGTTCTTGCTAGATACTTTGAAGTTTTTATATACTTGAGCTTGGACAGTGGTGTCCATCCGAATATTTTCAAAATAGTTATCTCTCGAAAAAATTAAATGTTTTCATGTTCAGCAATATGGTGTTTTACACTTTCTGAGTCAGATATTTATACAACTACAAATAATTCCTAAAAACCCTCAGTATTGGTATCAGAGGGCAGCTTTTTGATTGGTCTATGAGTAATATCCGAAATCGTCTTCATGTTGTCAAAATAATTGAAACCATCAGTAACCGAGGAAATTGTGGCGTCCCTCAACGATCAGTTTTAAGAACATCAGGGTCCCTTGTTATTTTTGGTATATTTTAAATCAGTTTTTGAAATTGATCTCTTGGAACAGGCGACAGCATTTGCAGGTAATTTGGCGTTTTTAAATGGTTTCGCATCATAACCGACTTACTTTAAGCGATAAATCAAATTTCATGTCTTGGAGGACCTGCTGATAATACTAATGAATGCCCTGTATTTAATAATGTGTTCGAATGCAAGAGAAATTCATGCTCGCCTCAATGTTTTGCCCTTGATTTTTTTAATGATTTTAAACAGTTAGGCTTAACAGAAGATTTGAATCTTATTTAAAAGTTTTACCAACATCAAGAAAAACATTATTATTGCTATACAGAACTTCTACAGCTTTTGGAAATATTACCCGATTACTACTCTAAGACAACTGTATCAAACACCAGTTGGATCGATAATAATATACGGAATATTCAGTTAGGGTGGCATTTACTTTAGTAATATTAAGGATTTGTTCATTGCACAAAAACGAATTAGTATAAATTAATTTACAAACACCCTTGTA
This sequence comes from Tipula confusa, assembly GCA_963556175.1. NCBI lineage: Eukaryota > Metazoa > Arthropoda > Insecta > Diptera > Tipulidae > Tipula > Tipula confusa. The sequence goes on from OY744476.1 coordinate 95,629,139, forward strand.
TATGGCACTAACTATTCTCTTGTTTCGAGAATTTAATTGGTTTTCATTGAGATATTTTCGTAAGAATAGTTTACACAGTCGCACTACACACACACACACACATATCGAATCCAATTTACAAAAGAAATTCAAATAGTTTCGCCGGTATTTGCTGCAGAAATTCAAAAGGATTTATCTGTACATGGAACAGTATTTTTTTACATGCGATGCCTGATAAAATAAAGATTATCACTACTGAGCAACAACATAAATTTTCACGGGAATAAAGGCATTGCCACATGCACACTTGCACGACCGTCAGGGTAAAACTAAAAATTCAATTTCAGACTAAATTATTCTATGTACATTATTAAAATTAATAAAAATTTGTACATTTACAAAACCTATTTAATTAATTAAAAATTTTATCAATTTTATTATAATTTCATTCAAAATTATACATTTTAATGTTTCGTCGGCAGAAAAAATAAAATTCGGTCGACAAAATCTAACATGGTATAATTTTTGTCGGTTTACGAACTTATTTTTGTCGAAAAGTTCAAATTATATAATTTTTTTTGGTTTCCGAACGCATCAAAATGAAACGATTTTTTTTGTCGGGTATAACATAACCTCACTTCGATGTGTTTTTAGCTTGGATTTTGTTTTTTCTGTGTTGATGTAAAATGAGAAAAACTATAATTTGTAAATAATTTTTTAATAATAATATACATTAATTTAATTATATTTATATTTATTTACATAAATATATATATATATATATATATATATATATATATATATATATATATATATATATATATATATATATAAATGTATATTTAAGAAATAATTTGGGAATATATATATATATATATATATATATATATATATATATATATATATATATATATATATATATATATATATATGTATATTTAAGAAATAAATAATTGATGTCGGAACGCAACTTTGGCTTATAATAATTCTTTTTCCCAGTCAAATGTCACTTTTTATTATTTTTATTTTACTGTGACGTTTTTTGTCGACCCACTTTTTCGGTTTACATGTGGCGCCAAAATCGACAGTCCAACCGAATTGTTCAGTTTTGTATCTTCATGCAGCAATGCATTAAAGTAGTAGAGACCTATACTATTTTAATTTATTTCAACTCATATAGTTATAATGATGTTCTGCTAGCTCTCCAAAGAGATACATGCAGTTTCAATAAATAGTTCTCTTATCATTAGCTTGCTGTTAGTGAAAAATAAAAAATGTTTATAGCTTGAGTAACGAGAGACACATGATGTATTATGAATTCTTATGCAATGGCGTCTCATGCTCAATGTTTTGAATTGGAGTTCGTAAGTGAATTTAAATATTTAGATCTAACGATTCATACTTAAATTAGAGTTACCTCTGTAAAATTAGAAAAAATGTTTTCACTGAACTGCACAATTTCTTTAATTTAAGACAATATTTTTTCCACCAACACTACTTTGTAAGGTTTCATAATCGCTTAGGTGTCTGTAACCGATTTGAGTCTGTCTTAACTAACATACCATCCACTTCTTCGGTTTTGTTATATGCAGGGTTTATCAGAATATCTCAGTTTTTAGTTTTTCTAAGAAAATTCAGATTTCATTTTATTTTTTAAAAATTTCGAAATAATGTATTTAGCAATTCCGAAAACCATGCATGTTTATCAAAATTCTGCTGACTATACAAAATGTTTACTATTTCTTTTGTTTTTTGGACTTGTATGCAATTTTACTTGTGATTATGGATTTTAGGGTCTGTTTGTCAAATTATGTATGGTTATGTTTGCAATTGAGCGAACTGAAATTGACGTGAGGTGAAAGAAAAGTGAAATGAATATTAAAGAATAAACTATTAATTATAAGATTTTATTTGATACATATAAGTAAATATTCATATTTTAGTATATTTAAATTTAAAATTCATCTCGTTCTGGAAATTTTTTTATTTTTTATTTCTACACTAAAGAAAACTACCATAATAACTCTATACATAGTAACTGTAACAAGAGCGACTCTAAGAGGAAAAGACTCTAAGTAGACACTGTAGTAAAGCATGACATCTGTTAAAAATTTGGAGACTTAATTGAAAATGCAAAGCGAATCAAATCTTATGAGAAATGTATATTTATTAATAATCTATAGTTCATGTGCTAAACAAATATTTTCACCAAAACAGTACGATAGTGACTTCACGAAAATAATGTCCAGTCGGGTTGCACCAAATACACATATAGTGTTAGCCTGCCACATACAGAGTTAAGATTTGCAGCCCGATTAAAACTTAAGCACTTTTCACAAATATCTCTTAGCAGAAAGACTTCTAAAAAAATCGTAGCCTTAAAAAAATTGTTTAGGAAATACATAACAGATAAACCGACAAAGTAAGGTATAAAGATTTAAATAATTTACGACCGTTAAAATACCTATACATATGGAATATACAAATTTATACACGAAATGAAATTAGTGCAGCATCTGAGAAAAACTAAGGTTTACGCGTGGCACTCGATCGCATCAAAAGATCAGAGATATAATTGTAGATACTGCTCAAGCACAAAATGACAATGATCGAAACCATATGTAAATATAAAACTTCATCTCCTCCTGCTCACTTTTTGATATAAAAAGGAAACTAGTATTTTCATCTAAGCTCGAATTTATCCGAAACACGTCGTTGGTGTGCTTTATGACAAAGAAGGAGCAAAACTGTGTTTTTCTGCAAAGTACACTCTATAACCGCTCTATAGAAACATTTGTCAAATCGTTAATATTAGAAGAAAAGATAAGAAGAGTTTACCTTCCTTGATCTGGAACTGGCTGCAACTATTGTAGCCCATGTGTTATCAATGATTCCAAAAAATTGGTACTTTTCTCCAGCTAAACCATAGCAAATGGTTCCAAATGACAATGAATTTTGTCATTCTCTCTTTGATCAGAAAACAGCTGATATTTTACCGGATTTTTAAAGAGGTGAACATCAAAAACTCAACGGTTTTGTTTCCCACCTTATTCAAAATAATGACATATTAAAAGGCAATCGATCTTGTCTCATTTTTGATTCGGTTTTAGCACAACTCGTTCTTCAGACTATCTTACTGCTTATTTAACTGACTTGTGTTAAAGAAATGTTGAAAACCAGGAAAAATTTAATTTCTAACAAAAGCTTTTATTGGGTGTAGTACTGCTTCATCTGTATTGGTTGATTTAACCATAGACGCCATGTAGTGCTTTATATTATTATTATCTGCCTATCTGACTGGGGCTATAATTTTCAAAGAATTTCAATTTGGCTAAAATCAATGTCACTATCTATACTAAGACAAAACATTAGATCAGTCTAATCTGCACATTCCAAAACTTAAACTATTCATATTACAGTTTAACCGATCTTATTCTCACAGCCTTTTTAATCAACGGTAGAATAAGAGCGATTTTCCTATATTTATATTGCTAAAAATATATTTCCATGCATGAAACGGCCCGGTTTCAGATACCTCATGATCATTACGTCACAATTCTATTTTACTTTTGTGGTGTATAGGGAAAGGAAAGATATGTCAGTAATGGCAAAATTGGTCTAGTTTTTACTTTTAGCATAAGACAACCACAATTTTATTGAACTGCTCTGCATTCTGTTTTCTGTATTCTGTCATCTCTTATCAGCAACTTTAGTTTGACACCATCAACTGTAATCTACAAGAAAAAAATTCCCTAAAGACAAAATATATTAATGGGCTAATTTCTCCAAGCAGTAGTCTGTAATAAATTGGATTAGATTTGCCCGAAATTTACAATTAATTAATTTATTACATCATTAAAAATATAAAATTATAAAAATTATAGTATAAATTAGATTTTAAAAAAATTGATTAAATATTACAAATCAACTGAATTAACCGTTTTATGACAAATACGTCATACAATTTCCCAAAAATCTAATTTATATACACTTTATTTGACACAAAACTTTAAAATTTATAAAAATTTGATTCTAAAGAAATTGATTAAACATTACAAGAAGCACTTTTTCCTGGGATTTGAAATCGACAATCGAAAGATCTGTTACGGTATTATATTAGGTTACAAGAATGAGTAATAATCAAAAGATTATCGAGTAATCACTATTGAAATTGATGCTGCAAACTGTTAAGTTTATAAACACTTTCGATTAGTTCGATTTTAGTTTTAGTTAGATATTAAATCGGAATCGAAGTAATAATAGGTTAGCCTCCATCATAATGAAAATAATTTGATCTGCCATTTGCACAATATTCATGGATTATTGTGTACCCTATTATTTTACGAAGTTGGATAATTCTTAACATAAATGATTAATGACAAGTTACAACTGGGTAAAAAAACGTTTTCAGCTGTTCATTATAGTAAAATGCATTCAATGTGACAGTTGGTCAAAAATCCATCCAATATAAGTAAATCCTTAGTATTATATTACATTTACTATAATCAAGTTAATACTTTGCTCCCACTCAATTCTTTCGAATTTACTCGAATTTTATTTATTATGTGTGTATATACGATTTAGATTACAACAACAATATAAAATGGTTGTATCTCGTATTTTTCCAAGAAGGAAGAAAATTCTTCGAAAAAATTTCATTCCTATATAAAAACGGTGAACGTTTTACAATCTTCCGAGTTTTGAAATTCTAACATGAAAAAAAAAAAATTGTTCGTTTGTCGTGCGGAAAATTACCATTGTGCGTATTTTTGTGTAGGTTTATACCTATTTACGTCAAAACGTATACGCATGAAATGTTTTCTTGAAGTCGTGCTATTTGTGAGGATGGCCAAAAGCATTTGAAATAATACCGGATATTAATTCATTAGCAACATTTGAAGTGTAATAAGCTTGGGTTTTGTATATATGTGATCCTAATACTAATTTAAACCAACCCCACGTGCTAAAGTTTACGCTAAGAAAATATATTTAAGCCTACAAAGTATAATTGCCTCCAGGAAAACACATAATATTCTGATATTTACACAGAGACATAGAAAATTTGTCAACTATAGAGTCTTTGTATGGTATGAGGGTTTTGGGAATTTGGACAAACTTGTGGGGGTGTCTCTGACTATAATATACTAAAATTCTTTATATGGGGAGGGATTTTGTTTTTTTTTTTTGAGTTTGTGTGTGTACGGGTGTGTTTGTAAGGTAGAATATTCATTCCAATTTTTAAAAGTTTTCCGCAATTTGATTTAGGGTGAATATTTACTGTAGTCTCGAGAATTTGAAGATGATGGTAGAATTTTTACTTTTTTTCTACTCACCGAAAAAGAAAAGAAACGAACTGAAATAAATTTATGAAAATGAAACCAGATTAAAACACAGGAACAACAAATATAGTGAAAGTAATTTAAATCTTTTTACAAGTCTCGTGTTGTGTAGAATATTGTATACGGCACGAAAAATAAAGAAATGTTACAGGTTGTGGAAATTGGTTAGGATGGTTCGAATCGATCAATATATTTTTTTGTTTGGTCACAGTCACAGACCACAGCTGTTGACATTAGATATATTATATTTGTGTCTGTATTTTTACGATAAGATAGTTAAATTATAAAATGTGAGAATTGTTTTCCATTTGAATACAAATCATTGAGGGAATTTCAGTTTGGACGTATTGGATTTTGCAATGAATTTCGATGAATTGTGGTAATGTGGCCGAACTTCAAACAATTTGTTTGTATCTATATTTTTTTCTTTTTCACCATGTTCAACCAAATCTTTGATACTCAGCTACAGTTTTTTGCTTTTATATCCTTACCACATTAGGATTTGATGTCACCATAGCTCAATCTAAACACGCGAGATAGTACTGCTCCACTAGTTAATTCATATGGTAAAGCCAAATTATTTTTGAATTTGTAATTTTTTTTTTCATTTACATAGCTTTATCTTGTTTCACTATAGTAATCATTTTTGCAGTTTTCTAGGTTATACGGTTCGCAACAAGAAGACGCGCTTTAATATTCCCTTGTTTTTGAGTTATTGATTTTAAATTCAATGGATTCTGAACCGCACAAGTGGAACCAGTAGTTTTATCACAGTTGCTATTCACAGTCCAATTAGTCATATGTATCTGTACCAGAACCTAGATGAACTGACTGTTTAAAGTATTATTCTGGGATGTTTCACTTTTTCGAAACATACATTCTAACATGAAATTTATGGTATTTGTCATAAAACGGTTAATTCAATTGATTTGTAATATTAAATTTTTTTTTAAATCTAATTTATATTAATTTTAAAGTTTTGTGTCAAATAAAGTGTATATAAATTAATTTTCTCAATCATGTGGGTCCCTAGTCATTCAAACATCCAGGGGTACTGCAGGGCAGACGAACTTGCGCCCCAAGATACTAACCTATCTGCGCAGAAATGAGTTAAAACTTCCTCATGTCCGCTCTTGCCAAAAAAGATACAGACACTAGGGTAAATATGTAATGGACAACATTCCAGATATTGTGCATAATTTAATTTACAGATTCGTCGACCATCTAATCGACCAATGATTAGATTATAGACCTCCCGTAAGTAACAGCGATGAGAGGAGTTTATAATAAGAATAGGCGAGAAATCATCGTGATCCACATATGTTTTTTACGTTTAAGTTAGAAAGACATTTAAAAACTTAATTTACGTAAATGATAGTTATGTAAATTCCTCGGTGATATTTAGATTGAATTAATATAAAGTTGAGATGGTATTTAGCTTGATTTGAAGAGGTTAGCGAACAAGTTACTAATATAAACGGGAAGCTCGTAGAGTTGTTTGAAAAAGTTAATAAAATGCAAAAAAATCACTTGTAAAGGTAACAAATTTCACATAGTACTGGTAGCGGAATTTATGCACTTGAAAAAATCAAGGAAGTGGGCCAGGGTTGAGTCATACGGTGAATATACCGCAACGATGGGAATAGAAGAGTGAGAAAGTTTTACACGAACTGATACCAGTCTACAACAAACCTTGATTTTCCCGGAACCAAAATTCCATTTATAATTTTTTTTTATACGAAGTAATCAACTCAATCGACCTGGCTCAGTCAATTTTCAAATATTTAATCGAAAATCCATCAACATTCCGATTGAATGAGTTCGTAAATACATATATACATCTTTGTCGTAAGTACATAGACGTATTTCATTCAATAGATGTGTGTACATAATATAAAAGGCAATAAGATTAAGTTTAGAATGAAAATGAAATCTTAATACTGCATGTAACCAGAGAAACATACAATCAGCATCATCATCATCAAAACAAACCAATGATGATTAAAATGATTATTTGGTTAAGAGTAAAAGTAACATAAATCGAATTGTTAGTGTGTATGTGTATGTGCATTTCTACATCGTTCAGCATAACAAGAAACAGAATCTTATTTTGGTTCGTTTTTGACGTACCATGATGGTAGTTGTTGTTGTTGCCGAATCCAAAAGAAAACAATACAACGAAAATAACGAAACCTCAATAATAATAATAATACGAAGATTTTTTTTATAGGTTAGGTTAGAGCGAGAGATGAATACAATATACATATATACAAGAGTATAGAGTCGAGTCGAGGGCATGCCACAAGAAGAGGTATAAAATATCTTTACAATAATTTCTTAGAACTGTGCGTGATGTTCCTTTGATTCAAGACTTTTTCTTTTCTTTTTGTTTTTTTTTTTATTTTATTTATTTTTATATTGCTAGCTAGCATTTTTTGTTCGTTTCGTTTAAATCTTGTTTAAATGTTTATGTATGAGAGAATTAAGAAAATAACACAAAAAAATGTATGTATTATAATCACAACATAAGAATGTACAGATAACCTACGTATAACGCCGTTTTATTATGGACTCCCCAATTCGAATGGATGTGCTTCTCGAGATGTATGACACATCCAAGGAGGATTTGTGTTTTCTTTACTAACGTATATCATCCGTAGGTCCTTTTATAGGTTACCATTTCTTGTATTATGGTCGTGTAATTTCCTATTTTGGTGACAAAATTGATCTTTAAGATGGAATTTGAGCGCCGTACTAACGAAAGTCAGTCACATGTAAGTGTAACGGTTAAGGATAAACAAAGAAAATAAGCAACGCAGTAGAGGACATTTAAAACCACTGGTTTCTATCAAAATTACTTATCGCGTAAATTTTGGGACACCTTTTGTAAATATTTTGAACCTGAAACAAGCGAAAACAGTCCATTGGGAGTTTATTAAATTTTTGTAATCTTATACTGAAACAGTCATAGAATTTCCAACCTTCCAAAGATCATCGTTAGTGTTCGATAAACAGTTGGGTTTATATCAGCAGCTATGTTTACCTGAGGATAACCAATGCCAAATCTCTTATCTTATCTTTATCTTATCTGGTTAAGTAAAAGTATTGCACCCTATATTTTTAATTATTGGAGTGCCCCATCATAATGACGGGTGAGTCCGATGAAAGCCTGTCACTATTTGCTTTGCGTAAAGCTATTATCATGTAGAAACCATTGAGTGATCAATGATAAAAGTAAGTATATATCCTTTCCAATGGAAGAAGTGCTAGATGTTTTTCTGATGCTTGTTGAAGCATCAGAAAAACATCTAGCACTGCTAAAAAAAAATTATGAAAAAAAAGCATTCACATCAAATCAGGTGTTAGTAAAAAAAGTATCATAAAGGAAATTATTAAAATTATCTTAACATTAACGAAGTCCTGCTCACGTACAATGACACATTATGTAGATCAGCCCTTGAATAGTTCTAGTATAGTCATTGAAAAAACTAGACTTAAACAGTTAGAACTTGGTGATTTCGATGGTCCATACGAAGAAACTCTTTGCCCCATTACTTTACCTTGCGCAGCAGAAGTTACCCACCATTAATTAATGGCAAAAGAGATCGCAAAAATTGAACCGATCTTGTGATAAAAAATGGGGAAAAAATGTTGTTCTTAACAAAAAAATTCAACATAAGAATATTGCTATTGTAAAATGGCAATTGTAATCCAATAATCTTTATTGGGATTGAACAGTTGAGAGCTTCGACAGTATAAGTGTTAGCGCATTAATAATATCTTCCCAATGATTTTTTTTGCGTTAGAAGTGCCCATAAACAAACATGCATGCCGATGGGAATGTTCCTGACCAGCCACGATCGGGCAATTTATGCGAGCACGATTTGAACTTTAAACCCATCAAATTAGAATTTCTTACTTTTAACGGTGTTACGGTGTTAGGCGTTACGTTTTTGCTAGGATCCAAACAATTAAGTGCACTTTGTATATATAGACTGCACTCAAGTATGCCTAATTGTATTGCAGAATTTACTTCGTTTTTGTCTATTTGGACATTTTCAATCCTTACAGGGTGGCTGAAACCAAATGTTACTGATTTCACTCTGCTGTCATTTGTGTAGTTGTCATTTTCGCGCGTCAATTTTTTGAGAGCTTGAAGTTTGGTTAATTGTTTACATGTGGTCAACAAATAATTGTTCTAAATTAATATCTTAATAAAAAAATCGTAATGGAATTCAAACTTAATAGTGTAATTGCACTGTATTTGGGTGGAAATTCACAAACAGCAATAGTTCTTTAGCTCCAGCATTTGAATGTGAATAAAATGTTTGTGTATCGAACCATAACTCGATACAACGAAACTGGTAGCATCGCTAAACGCAACAGAGGCGGTCCTAAAAAGACAACACCATCAAAAGAAATGATACGGAAGGTGAAGAAACGAATCCAACGAAATCCTCGTCAAAGTGCCAATCAATTAGCCGCACGTCTACATGTTTCACGATACAGCATTCAACCCATATTAAAAACTGAACAACACTTGAAGCCCTACAAGATACAAAAAGTTCAAGATCTTAAGGAGTCAAAAAAAATGTTAGGCTTGAAAGAACACGAGCATTGAAGGCCTTGGCCGAACGTGATGAGATTCCAAAAATTGTCTTTTCTGATGAGAAAATTTTCACCATTCAACAGTTTGTGAATAAACAAAATGATCGTGTTTGGTTAGAGCACAGCTCCAACGAGACTCAAGAGTTGCCATGCGCAAGCACTCACTAGCTTATGTTATGGTTTGGGCTGCAGTTACTGCAGATGGACGCACTGCTCTGGTTTTCATCGAACATGGAGTCAAGGTAAACCAAGAGGTGTACCGCCAAAAGATCCTAAACGATGCTTTGCTACCTTGGGCACGTAAACACTTTCATACGAACCGTTGGACATTCGAACAGGACTCGGCACCGTCACACAAAGCTCGAGCGACACAGCAATTTTTACTAAATTGCGTTCCGCGGCTGATTTTGTCGAAAGAATGGCCACCATATTCACCAGACTTTCATCCCATGGATTTCTCCATATGGTCTATTTTGGAGAGTAAGGTGTCCACTAAAAAATACGAAAGTGTTGATGCATTGAAGACAGCTCTTGTTCGAGAATGGAATAAAATTCTGCAAGCCCACATTCGGTCAGCATGAAATGCTTTCTATGGAAGACTGAATCAAATAATCAGAGCCAAAGGAGGTCATATCGAGCAGTAACATGTTTTTCATAAAATGTAATATGTTTTCAACATATTCTACGAAATTTCAATAAAAATAATCAAAATTAAAAAAATTACAGCGTTTTCATTTGGTAACACTTGGTCTCAGCCACCCTGTATAATATGGGCGACTTTAATATAGATTTTTACTTAAGAACTAAGATTCAGTATTCGGCAACATCCATTGATAACGTACTTTGTAGACCGAATCTTTCGTTATGCTTAATGCGAAGTTTTAAACTTGGGCATATTTGACAGCTGTTTAATTGAAACTAACTTTACTGATGCAGCAAAATTCAGATCTATCGCTAGAAACGTTGAGATTGCTTGTATTGACTATAGTCCGCTGCAAGAAGCACTTTTATATGGATGTTAGAGAGATGCGTACAGCTAAATTGATCCATCACTAGCTCCAAAATGATCGATCATTTTAAAGTTTGCACTAGTTAGGCACAGCCAGAAACTTTGTAACATTGTAAATTTGAAAAACAGTCGGACAAGGAAATTTCGCGTCTATAAATTTTAGGCAAATGGTAAAAATGTTCGAAAAAACTGGCAAACAATCAATCAGCTGATAAATGGATATTGTGAGTTAAGTCATATTAAAAAACTACATGATAGGGTCAGGTGGTCTTATCACAGACTCGAGTGACATTGCAAATGAATTCAACAGCTTTTCTGTATGTGTAGGGGATCCACTATTCACTGGGCACAGTATATGTTCATGAAGTATATCATGATCAAAGTATATGTGCAAAGTATATCATCATTAATGCCCTTTCCAATAATTCATCCCCAAAAATATTATCTCTTTAATATTTTGCTACTCAGTAATTTTATTATGAATTCAAGTGTGAGCACATGGATTTTTCCGTCTGCTCTAAAACGAGCTGTAGTTATTCCAATTTAAAAATAAAAGATAGGTTATTAAAAGTGAAATGATTGATTTTCTAGAAAAAATATTTTTCTGTCTCCACTTCAATTCGGCTTTAGAAAGAATAAGAACACAGAACACGACATTTTATCAGTTGATGAACAGATTAGTGCGAACCAAATTGATCGAAGCTTTAATTCATCTGCTCTGTGGTTTACGTTAATGGTATTTTTAAACTGAAGTTTGCTGGATCCTTTACTGCGTTTACAGATTATTTCGCATTGGTATACAATAAATTAACTGATAACATTACTGGTATAGAATTTGATCTAAATTATCTGGCAGTTTGGTTTAAAGCTCACAAATTACTTTTGAGTGATACAATTAAAATAATATATTTAACGGAAAGTTTGAGTTTAACTGAGGAATTTTCTTCTATGGCTATAGGCCCACATGGAAAGTTTAAAATCTAAACTATTATTGGTATTTAAGAAGATATACGTTTTGTTCAAAGCACCTTTTGAGGATTGCTTAATTTACTCTGGTGGATTCTATTATGGACTTTCATATTGGAGTGGTGCCTGAAAAACTTTTACAAATTCCTCATTTGTTCGTCAGAAATATAATTTCAAGCTAATGACCTTTCAAAGCACGCTATCGCCATCTTGGCGATATAATCACATAATTGTATTTATGGTCCTAAAAATATTATATATTGGTGGAAATAACTATATCAACTATTCTGACTATAGCCTGGGAATAAACTCTCAATACAGAAAACACATCTGAACCGAAAAATTGAGTTTCGTAGAAGTTTCTTCAATGTGATCTCATTTACCATATTGACCAATTTACCGATTGAAAAAAGGAAGTCCGGCAGCTTACATTTCTTCTCCAAAGCTCTAAAACAATATCTGTATACAACTAAAGACATAGAGCTTTTATTTTCACGGCAATAGAGTAAACACCTATTGTCAATATCTGTAGGTTGAAAATAGTATTTAAAATTATTCGTTTAATCGGATTTAATCTCTAACTTGGTTTTTGTATGGCTCTTGATAAAAGCAGAAGATTGATATATATATATATATATATATATATATATATATATATATATATATATATATATATATATATATATATATATATATATATATATATATATATATATATATATATATATATATATATATATATATATTATATATATATATATATATATATATATATATATATATATATATATATATAATATTTTTATATATAAGGCGTAAATCTAACTAAACTGCTTTTAACCTATTTACCGTGTTGTACGAGTACTACCTGTGTATAAAAGCTAAAATAATAAAACTACGAACGAAATGAATATTATATAGCAAGACTTATATAAATTAATAAAATATCCTTGAGAGATTTGTCGGTTATTTTTTTTTTTCAAATAAAATATAGTTTTGTGAACTATTGAAATTGCCTGAATTTTTTTCTTTAATAAATATATTTATCATTTCCAATGTCAAAACATTTTCATTTTCAATTATGTATACCGTTTGAAAAATCAATAAATAATAATATGTGAACGAGAAATATAGGTTTTATCGGAAAAACTATTCTATTATTTACAATATATATCTATCCATAAATATATAGAATAGTATAAGAGTAAAACTATAGGTAGAATATATATTTATTTTTTAAAACTTTACATTCTTCGTAGGCATACACAAATAATATTATGGATAGGAAAAATATTAGCATTTTCCAAAAAAAAATCATAAATTATGTATTGTGATGTGAAATGATTAAAAATTTAAATAGCAATGAATTTTAAATCTTATATATATATATATATATATATATATATATATATATATATATATATATATATATATATAACCTAACCTATACTGAAAATGTATTGAATGTTTGTTTTCATTTTTAATGCGTTGTGGTGTTGTGGGAGGTCAATGGGTTGAAAATGTTCAAATGGATATATATCCCATAAAAAAAATTACGCAATCTACCGATCATATAACAATTTGATACCTTTCACCATTACATACTATAATTAATTTAAGTAATTTCTAATATTAAATGAATGAAACCAAATAAAATGTTTATCGATAATATTTACAAGTTTATAAGTTTCAGTGTATATAGGGTTGCCCTAATGAACACTATTATTATACATTTCTATTTTTTTTTATCGTGTTCACAAAATATATATTTGTTTATTTAGATAATTGCATATCTGATTTTTTCAATTAAACCGCTAATAACCGCTAATAACACATTATATGGACTTCATATATAGCTTCACTTATTAATAGTAAATAAACCTAATCATATATGATTTGATATGAATAAATTAATATGCATATATTATATATATATATATATATATATATATATATATATATATATATATATATATATATATATATATATATATATATATATAATACGTATTTATATATTATATATATATATATATATATATATATATATATATATATATATATATATATATATATATATATATATATATATAATACGTATTTATATATATATATATATATATATATATATATATATATATATATATTTTTTTTTTTGGCAATTTAACATAATCACTTAATATAACTTAAGTAGTTTTGCCAAATTGTATTTATTAATGTTCTTTACCATCTAGTTATGTTATTTTGAAAAAAAAAACACTTAACTGCAATACATCTCATTATGATTTTGGAAAAATTCATTATGATTCATATGATTTCATTATAATTTTAGAGGTAGAAAAACAATGTTGAGTTAGAAACATAACTTTTTAATATTTAAAAAAAAAAGTTAATACAGAAAATAAAATCAGAAAATAAAACTTAAGTGACAATAAGTGGTTTTATCAAATTTGAGTTGTGTATTTGTATAATAGCGCTTAAGTTGTTTTTAACTTAAGAAACTAAAGTTAATAATGCGTTAAATAAATTTCGCAACCATTACTAATTCAGTTAAGTGATTTTTACATTTAGTAAAATTAAATAAAATGTTAATTTAAAGTAAATTAAGTTTTTATGATAAAAGTGATATTTAATTTAATTTTATAATAAGTGTTTTTTCTTGAATTGTTATAAAAATAAGCTGAATAATCGTAAGTACTATTGAAGTAAACACATGTGACACGTGGAAATATAATTTGCAATAAAATACTATACAAAAATGATGCTGTTGGCTAAAAATGGACTCAGCCTCAAATTAATTTGCAAAAGTCAAACTTAGATCAATGTAATGTAATAATGAAAATTCAAGACATAGGTCATAGTTCCAAAAATTATACCAAAGCAGAAATGCGAGAATATTTAAAATTAAATATAACAAGTAAGTTAATTATTATTAAAACTTTACTTATATTATGATAATATAATTAAAACCTATTTTTTTCTAGATAGTGACCATCTAGAAAATTCCATTTTGTGCTAAATGGTTTCAACCGTTAAAGCAAGGTGAATCATCTTCAAGTTGTGTTAATGGAGTGTGTGACTGAAACTCAATTGGATCGGTTCAAAAATGTATACTTACATTTCCAAATTCTTCAGGTTCAGTATTAAATATAGAAAATGTTTACCAACATGTTCAAAATACGTCAAAAACTTTTAGGAAAACACTTAATGGAACGGATAATTTAATTAAATTAGTGCCAAAAAGGCAAAATTAGAAAAATATTGTCTGAACGAGTATCTAGCTGATCGCAAAGGAAAAGTAGAGCCTTATACGACAAATTGGATGCTCATAAAATTCAGGAAGTTAAGGCACACATTTCTTTATTTTTTGCTTACGATAAGCAACACTCACGAGCTCATACATCAGTTATGATAAAAAATTCTCATCTAGACGAGATGTATCATAAACTTTTAATTACGGGTCACACTCATATAGAGTGTGATTCGAATCAAGCGATAGAAAAATATAGAAAAAAAGACCAACATAACTCTTTTTCCAGATTTAAAGATTTGTGTAATTTTTGGAGATTTTATATTTATCAGGAAACACGCTGGTTGTTAGAGAATGGTTGAAATAATTCGCAAAGGGTATCCTAAACTGTTAGAATGTCTTTTTAGAATCGAAGATGATATGTTATCTGGTCCACTTCCATCCATTCTCAGTTTTACCACACTATTAGTAAGTTGTTCGTCAAGATTACTTCTGGCAGGTATTTCATTCTGGTAAGTGAAGATCAGTTTTTCAGGAATTACTAGTATTTTGTTAGTGACTGAAGTTAACAATTGCTGTTATGTGATTATTTCCTCATTTCCCACAGCTTTAGGATGTGTGAGTTATGGGACTGCAGTTAAATGTGGTGTTAAAGATTTTTCTTAGAAATTTTTTATGCAGGTGAAAACTCAATCAGCAAAGATTGCATGTTTTTAATTTTTGTTCTACGATTCTGCAGTTGGTCGCGTATTGCAGTTAAAAGGCATCTTCGGAATCCCAGCCATCGGGTTTTGGCTGCATTAAAATTTTTCAGCAATTATTTACAGAGTTTATGGCAATACCATGCGTTAGCCAAAATACTAACGGTATTTTTTCAAATTTAAAGCTTTACTGGCCAAATCTATATATTATTTCCACAAGTCGCTACGAGATGGGCCAACAAACTTTTGTTGTAATTAGCTTTTGTCAGATTAATAATATTTTGGTCCATCGGCTGTAATAACGCCGTACAATTTGGTGGAAAACACATTATGATTACTTATATCTAGCCCATCAATGTTAATCTGAGAATCACGAGGATGACACGGTGCGTTATTTAGTAATAGCAGTGCTTTAAAAGGAAACAATTTCAGTCCTCCTATATACAATTTTATAAAGATTGCAATTTTGGAAGGCTCGCGGTAAAATAACTCTTTCCTTGCTGATTTTACGACCAGGTGCCGTTTTTTATAAATGACAAGCACTAATGTTTTATCTGGCAAGAGCATCTAAAATAGACGACTCCCATCGGCGTTGTATATATGGTCAGCGATATCAGCGGCCCGTATCGATGAATTTATTTTGAAACATTTTTTTGCTTTTTCACACAAAATCGTTTGTCACATTTTGAGCTGCCAGGAAACGGTTACCAAAGAGGATATATACTGACAATGGTTCTAATTTTATTGAGGCTAGGCGCTTATTAGAAAACGCATGTAAGGTGATCAAAACATTAATAATGAGTATGTGTACTTGCAGAATTTTTGAGTCCAACCGGTATCGAGTGGCACTTCATTCCTCCATTGTCTCCTCACTTTGGTGGTTTGTAGAAAGCTGCGATAAAATCAGTAAAAAGGGCATTTACATCGAGCCAAGGACAATATTAATAATACATTTGAGGAAATGACGACATTACTCTGCCAAATTGAAAATATATTGAATTCGGCCATTATATTTTTCATCGGCAGACGATGGTTATGAAGTATTGACAACACTCTGTGTTGAATTTTTGATTGGGACGAGAGCAACAACTATTCTAGAATCAGAAATAAATCAACCAGGCTACCGATTAACCAGATGGCAAATAATACAACAGCGAATACAAATATTTTGGAAAAGACATTATTTGGAATATTTACATGCAATTCAACAATGCCACAAATGGCAAGGCATACAGGGCAATATCAAGGTCGGTGACATAGTGTTGCTTATAGAAGACACCACTCCGGTGTGCAAGTGGCCATTTGGTCGCGTTATTAAAGTTTATCCAGGATCTTATGGATAAGTGAGAGCAGTCACAGTGAAAACATGCAAGTTATTAACAGAAGTTTAACGTTAAGCACGTTAACGCCCGTATGTTTACATCACAAAGTAAAGTTGAATCATCCAATAGACAACGTCATCATATATTTATGTTTTTTGTAATGTAACAGAATTTAAGTACTAAAAAAACCTAACTTTTCGAAGATGATTTGTATACAGTGTAAAAAGATAGATGTCGCCTTTTTGTTATAAAATTATAATAATTTTGTAAAAAAAAAAAATAAACAACTTCTCTTGGAGATTGATAGTTAAACCATCAAAAACATTAAAAGAGAAAATAAATACATACAGTGATTATACCAGTGCCTTTTATTTATACTATCGATAAATACAAATAATGCGAATATATTTTACATAATTAATTGGAACTAATTTAGATTTGGACATACCGCAACATAAGAATTTAATCCCGCTTATTCTTGGACACGGCCACTTTAACTATTACACCTAAACCAATCTGAATTACCTTTATAGAAACGGTTATCAACTATAAACCATATTGGACTGAGATATTGTGCAATTACACAGGGATTAAACTGGATACGGAGATCAACCAGTAGTAAACAATCAAGTCCAAGGGTTAAACATGGTCCTTCGAGCCGGATTACAAAATAAAAATCCGATAATTTAATTTATATACACTTTATTTGACACAAAACTTTAAAATTAATACAAATTAGATTTTTTAAAACTTGATTAGACATTAAAAATCAATTGAATTAACCGTTTTATGACCAATACCGATCCATTATAAGCTTTTGCTATATAAACAAATTTTGAAACCGTTATGTATCTATGGCATACATCCATGGGGTTGTGCTAAGAAAACAAACATCAAAATAATCAAAACATTCCAAAATAAAATAGTACGATCCATTGTAAATGCACTGTCGTATATTAGAAACGACAACCTTCAAAAAGACTTGAAAATGAAGATTTTCGCAGATAAGATTTATTATCATGCAAAAACCTCTTCATGAGCATGTAAATCACGATATACGTTGTATGATGACTAAAATCATAATAAGAAGTAGGTTACAAGGAATCAAACCGTTGGATCTATCTGTGATCTAGAAGACATAGTGTCAGCAGAAACCTATTGAGGAATCATTGTTACCTGGGAAAAGGTTTAATTTCAATAAATGTATAATAATGTGAAATGGAAATTATTAAACGGTAAACTACTCACTCGTAATAAATTAATAATTAAAAACAAAAACTATTTCCCAAAATTTTTTCTGAAAATTAGGAAACATCTTTTGTAGTACATCAGCCTCTCGCTCTAAAGCAAGCTCGCTTATTCTAGGATTTACAATGGAATATATTGTGAGAAAACGAATCTGTTATTTATTTCGTTAGCTAATTGCTAATTTTTTTCAGAAATTCCTACCTGAGGAAGTTAAAAACGTATGCTTCTTTGACACTGTACCAAAAAAGTATTTCAACATCGAAATAAATTTTAATACAATTTCTAACTACCTCTATTTAATAAGCCCAAATCAATTACAAAGTCTCTACTGTACACCAAAAAATAAATTGTTTGTGTCTTTTCTATGTTTTCTGTTATCTCGTAAGATTTTGATAAAAAAATAAAAAATAAAAACAACCAAAAAATAAATAAAAATAAAAACGGAAACCTTAGAAGAAAAGATAAATTTGCTTTTTGTTGTTGTTATTGTCAAATACATTTTAAGTTGTTAGTTCGGTGTGTAAGGAACATAATAGTGTATATAGAAAGAGAAAATTAAGACGGAATGTAAATACTGAAACCGGTTAAAATTTAGTGTTTTGTGCCTGGTCGAAATGAAAAATGTGTAATAATAAAATGTAAGTAGGGCTTTTAATTAAATACAAACAAGAAGAAGAAGAAGTATCATTAAAAGTTAACAAACTCGGCCTCAAAGTATTTTAAAAATTCGTACAAGAGGTGGTTTCTGTGTGTCAAATTGTTTTCATTGTTATATATATATATATATATATATATATATATATATATATATATATATATAACTTCATTCCAGTTGATCGTACTATAATGCATCGAGCATTGAAAAGATGTTTCAGTAAAAGCTGTAATTTACCGAACGGTTAAAAAAATTGCTTTTAACACTATATTGATGGTGTTGATCCATCAAGGTGAGATTCTACTGACTTGAGAATCTCTATTTTCAGGTAAGTAAGTAGAACCAGATTTTTACCGCAGAGTATAATAATTTTCGTTAAATTAATTTTAATATAAGGTGATGGGTTCTAAAAAAAATTGTAAACGATCATTAGGTAGATTCGTATTATATCCACGAATATTGCGTTTGTCGCGAAAATATAAATAAAGGGTGGTTAAATTTTAAGGGCCAATGTTGAATGTGAACCACACCTAAACGTCAAGTTTTTTTCTGCATTTTATTTGACAATTTTCAATTTCAGACTAACTCAATTTGAACCATGGAAAGATACACAATCGAGCAACGCGTTAAAGTTATTCAGGCTTATTATGAAAATGGGCGTTCAAATCAAAATGCATATCGTGCACTTCGTGATTTTTTCGGTCAATTTAATCGTCCAAATGTGCGTACATTTGGAAAAATCGTGCAAAAATTTGAGCAAATCGGATCTGTAGGATATTTTAAAACACCAGTGCATGCTCGTACAGCCTCTACTGCAGAAAATATTGCTGCTGTTCGCGATAGTGTGGCTGAAGGGCCATCCACCTCAACTCGTCGTCGTGCCCAACAATTGCACCTCTCACCTTCTCGTTGATGAACATTATGCATAAAGACTTGCATTTACACGCTTATAAGGTGGAATTAACTCAAGAACTAAAACCTCTTGACCATTCCAAACGTCATCAATGGTCAAAATGGTGGCAAAAAATGGCAACAGTGGATGATTAATTTTCGATTACAAATGCACCCACAAAGAGTGACTGTTTGGTGCGGATTATGGGCTGGCGGCATCATCGGGCCGTATTTTTTCCAAAATGAGGCCGGTCAGGCAGTTACTGTGAATGGTGTTCGCTATCGTGAGATGATAACGAACTTTTTATGGCCCAAATTGGAAGATATGGATGTGGGCGATCTGTGGTTTTAACGGTGCCACTTGTCACACAGCTAACGAAACAATGGCTCTTTTGCGCGACAAATTCAATGGTCGTGTTATCTCACGTGGTGGCGATGTCAATTGGCCGCCAAGATCATGTGATTTGACACCGTTGGGCTTCTTTCTTTGGGGTTATTTGAAATAAAAGGTGTACGTCGATAAGCCAGCAACAATTCAAGAGCTAAAGGATGAGATAATTCGGCACATTAACGGCATAGAACCTCAATTATGCCTAAGCGTCATCGAAAATTTGGACCATCGGATGGAGGTGTGCCGCCGAGGACGCGGCGGCCATTTGGCCGATATTAAATATTTTATATTTTGGCCGATATGCTTCGCATATTTCTGGAAGCAGCGATTCCTCTAATCTCTGATCCCGATTTGATCTTAGTTGGCCAAAAATTTTTTTGCAGCTGGGTGAAAAAGTAATATAAGCGCTTTTCTATATGTACACATTTCAGTAAGGTTCAAAATCATACAATGAAAGAGATCTGATCAATTTTGTTGAGGTCAGCGTTGGTGGCTCATCAGTGTATGGTGGCTTCTTATACAAACACGAAAGACCTTTCCAGCATAGTGAATACTCTTCAAATGCGGTTAAGGATATTCCACGACTAGAACAATCTGCTAGCGATTGTATTATGTAGAAATGTGTTGACATCATAATAGACGTCAGAATATAGCTGGATGTAACCCATTCAATTTAAAACGCAGTGCTTCAAAGTTGACGCCGATTTACGTAGCCTACATAAAACAATGCTTGAATCGCTCCACAAGGTGTAATTCGCATGATTCAATTGAAGTGCGGTTCCTACATTATTGAGGACCCTTACAAGTAGCCGAGCCGCAAACAACTCCAGCCGAGAAGTCATGTTTTTTTTACTGGTGCAATTTTTGTATTTGCAATTACCAGCGAAACATTTCACTGCGTCAATTTTGTACAAAAAGATCAAAATCAAGCAAAATCTTCAGAACTAGAAAACCAATTGAATTTTTCGGGAAATTAAAAAATATAGTAGGCCCCGTGTCCGGATGTTTATGAAATCTATAAAGTCGTGATGATTTTAGGATTACTCTTTTGATTACTTTTGCCAGAGAAACCTTTTTAAGTTAAACTTAGCGAGTGGAATAAAATCATACAATCTGTTTCGTTGATTTAACCGTTGATTCTGGTTTTTTCTTCATGATTATTAAAATATCAATGTAGGCTATGGATGCTTTTACAAATAAGCGGATGTTATTAGATTTTTTTGCTAAAAGCTTCAACTGCTACCTCCATGAGTTTTGAAATGTGAAACAATTCTTGTACCTTGGAAATGTATAGCCTTTTTGATCCTGTACAAAACTCGTTCAAGCCTTAATAAAATACTTTTTCATCGCGTAAGAAAAACAATTTTGATACCCCATTAGCCGAGACATGAAAATATAACGTCACTGTCATCAAACTGTGACGCTATTTTTATTAATAAATTTGTATTTTCCATTAGCTGAGACAAAAGGCATTCAGCAAAAGACCCCCAAATGTATACTCTATAAGTGATAAACACACCTTTACAAACATGAAGCTTTTTATAAATGATTTGTTTTGCACCTCGTTAGCCGAGACATAAACCACCCAGTAACGAAAAAAGATCTCTATTGTGTAATTTTAAGCCGAGACACCGTCCATGACTTTTTAGTTCTGGTTTTTAATTCGAACTAAAAAGATAAAAGGGAATTCATACTTTTTGTGACGTCATTATCAACAGACTGTAACGTTATTGTTACTCTACCTACTCACGTGGTTTAATTTTTTGCTTATCTCTTTTTAGAATAGTTTTGTAAAACAGAGTGTTTTACAGCTTATAATGTTTAAAATTTTTAATCTTCGGATATTTAAAAGAAAGTTTTAGTTAGCAATTTCACCTAACTTAATGAATATATTCATAAATGTACTTCTGAATAAGAAATATCGACTAGGTCGTCTTTAAAACTAATGTTGCGTTTTGCCTGCTCTTAAAATTAAAAGATTGCATATGAAAATATTTTGTTTCTAATACCGGAAGCTCAACTGTAATTCCCGGAAATTGGGATTGTAAAAACTGATGAATTTTTTGGGAATAAACCCCAGGGATGATTTACTAAAAAGTTATTTTATAATAAATTCACTTTATAATTTTCTCTTTCTTTTCGATACAGTTCTTAAGTAGTTAATTTTGATGTTTTTTTTATAGAATGCATGTCATACGCACAAGGTGGTATTACTGTATAATATATATTTATATATATATATATATATATATATATATATATATATATATATATATATATATATATATATATATATATATATATAATTTGGATTATTTCCACCGCATCAATTATTATTTTGTGTAACCTAATCCGATTTTTCGTTTTCTTGATAAATGTTTCACTTCAATTCACGGTAAACGTATATTATTGCTTTCGATTGAGTCTTACCGATAGTGACACACTCGAAATTTAATCCTGGCATGATAATTATTTTTTCGGTTTTAATTTGAACTTTTCAGATAATAATTTGTATATAGGTGGTTTCGAGCTGTATTAAAGCATAAATTATAGGTTTATACAAAAACACTTACCAAATATTAGCATCCGATTTGTTATATTTTTATTTTGTGTGGTATATCCCAAAATCTACAAAAAAAAAAAGAAAATAGAAAATTTCATTAGCATACAAATGTCTGATTTTACTGCCGTGTGTTAATTTTGTTATATTTTCTACATAGACTCTGTCATAGAACTACTTTCAAAAAAATGTATATAAAAATTATCTTTTTCGAACAACATATAACGATCGTGACCGAATTAGCTTAATATCATATCGTGACTTAAAGAAATAACGACACGACAGTGGTATCTATAATACATTTTATGTTGTTGCTATATATTGTGTGAACATAAAAATCGATTTTAATCAATATATCGACGAGAATATAACCTTTGAACTTAAATGCTACGAAAATTGTATCTATAGACATAATGTTCCTCTCGCATAATCATCATACTATTTATACCAAAAGGTGATGGTCGTGGACTTGTATATATAGTACCAACATACGGATCGACGATTAATAAATAAATCAACACTCCCCTCGATATTTATTTACGAAATTTTTTATTTTTTTTGTTTTTTAATTCACCTGATTTTTATCTAGAAATATTTTTAATTTCCGTTTTAATTTATTCACCATCGGCGCGCATAAATTTATGCAATCTAATCTATTATTAATTCGATATTATGTTATTTTAGCTCTCCCCTCGCACACATGAGTATGTATAGTTTATATAAAATATGCAATTTAATTTAAAAAGAAAAATATTAGACAAAAGAGGTGGAAGAGATATAGGCAATAAAAACTAAAAAAAAAAAAAAAAAAACTAAATAAATTTCAGAAGTAGTTTCTCGTGTTTTGAATTTTAAATATTGATCATTGTAATTTTAAAAATGGTATTTCATAAAAAAATTCTTTTCATCATAGTGCGCATAATATGTATTGTACTTGATTGAAAAACGAAAGATTCATTAGACCACGCCGCGTGTGCCTTTGCATAAATTCGTAAATTTATCGCCAAATTTATTTCGTTAATCTGGTTTATGACTAATCTAATGTACTGCTTTCCAAGAAATTGATAAAACTCGTGGGGACGTCAAGCTAATTTATACGATCATTGAAAATATAGTATTAGATATATTTTCAAGACATATATTGGTGGTATACAATATTCAAACTACTGTTAGCATAAGACAATCACAATTTTACTGAAGTGCTCTGCTTTCTATCATCTCTTATCAGCAACTCCAGTGTGCCACCATTCATCTGCAAAGGTTCCCTAAAAACAAAATATATTAATGAACTAATTGCTCTTAGCCATAGGCTGTAATAAATTGAAATAGTTTTTGCCTGAAAATACCAATTAATATGAATTAAAATTTTTAAAACAATTAAACAGTACAAATCAACTGAATTAACCGTTTTATGACCAATACGTCACATAATCGCTGAAAATCTAATTTATATACACTTTATTTGACACAAATGTTTAAAGTAATATAAATTAGATTTTAAAAGAATTGTTTCATCATTACAAATCAATTGATTAACCGTTTTATGACCTACACGCCAAATGAAACGTGCAAACAACCTGTTTACAAAATGATGGAGATAAACAAGCGAGATAATATTGAAGGACAAGCTTTGATTAATTATATTGACAAAGGAATTGGAAATGATAAGCGCAACAAAATAATATTGTATTTTTGCAGAGAACTTTGATGGGTTGTACGAGGTGTTTCGCATTTATTAAAATCGACTGGCCAATGATCAAGACTTTGCCGCAATTTAAATATTTTCGAGTAATACGATGAATATCCACAACAAAAGTTAGCCAACGATAAATTATAATTTTTAAGCGACGCGTATTGGAACATATCCATAATGAGGCTGATCGATAAATATAAACTATAGGAAACCATTAAATCCGAAGTGGTCGATGACCAAGTGAAAGAGTGGGTAAAATATGGAATTCTAAAGCTAAGTGTTAAAAATTATTCAAGTCCAGTGTTGCTGGTTAATAAGAAGGATGGAAATAAAAGACTTTGCGTTGACCTCCGAGCATTAAACACAAAGGTGGTCAAATATAGGAAGACATCCATTTTGGTTGATAGAGCATCAAATAGATAAACTAGCGAATGTGAAATGTTTTTCAAAAGAGAGTCAAAAATATTTGAGCATCGTAACGCATGATGGGTAATATGAATTACAGAAACCTTCTTTTGGATTCTAACCCTCCCTTCCGTTTCTCGACGGTATATTAATGTAGTGTTCCTCCATTTAATCCAAGAGAAGAAAATGTACCAAGTTGATATTGTTGTGCTTGCTTTTGAAGAGAATGAAGCAGTACGAAATTCTGAAGAGACACTCCTTGTTGCTAGAACCGCAGGATTAGATATAAATAAGAAGAATTGCCAGATAATGCAGAGGAAAATTCAGCACCTTGGACATTTTATTGGAAACGGCAATATCCGACCATCAACTGACAAAATAAAAGCTGTGACAAATTATCATACGCCGAAGTCGACGAAAGTAATTTAATAAAGAAGGATGCCCTATAAATTTAGAGAAGAAGAATTGTCAGCAATTTTAATCCTAAAGGCGATTTTGGTAAAAGTATCCCAGTTTTTAAAATATTTAGTTTTGATTGGATCCTTCATATAAATGCCAGTATTACGGATGCGAAATAAATGGAGAGATGCACCCTGTACAGTACCTAAGTCGTAAAACAAATCCATGCAAACAGAATTATTTCTACGAGCTCAAAGTCTTGGCGACTATTGATGGTTTAAAAAAATTCCGGAGTTATTTGATCGGGCCCGTTTAATATTATCACTGGTTTAAAAAAAAATTCGATGTTATTTGATCAGGCT
Source organism: Tipula confusa (assembly GCA_963556175.1). Lineage (NCBI taxonomy): Eukaryota > Metazoa > Arthropoda > Insecta > Diptera > Tipulidae > Tipula > Tipula confusa. The sequence continues at coordinate 95,654,917 of OY744476.1, forward strand.
TAAGATTATCGCCGACTGCCTTGCATTTCAGGACCAGCAAACAATGGATAAAAAGAATATATCAGTGAAAATTGCCAAGTGACCTTTACATTTGCAAGAGTATGGCCATGAAGTAGTTCATCGATCAGGAACGTAAATGAGGCATGTTGTTGCTTTAGGTCAAAGCTCAGCAACGATGTTATTTTTTCAACCAACAGAGAGTGATAGATACGAATGGTGCAAGACAAAGATGAATTATTGGGGGTCATACAAGTTTTGAAAGAGAAATCAAAAGCTTCATAGCTACAAAGTAATTGACGGTGTATTATACTGCAATTACGATGGTAAAAAGTTGATTGTAATTCCTGTCCAGGTTGAGGAAAATTAAAGAGATCATTGAGCGACGATTTTATATTAGCAGTTAGGCACAGAAGATAACAAGGGAATGTTATTAAGGGAATTAAATCTTACATGGATTTTTCCATTACGGATTTTAACTATTGATGAAACACTGAAGAAACTTAAGATTATCCAAAATGTCTTCGATGTTTCAAGACCGATATACAGGAGCGACTTTTAGATCGAAATCTTATAAGAAATACTGTACCCAGGACAACATTAAGCATTTTGCAATTGCGACTGGACAGCCCCGAGGTAATGAACAAGTGGAAATCATAAATCTCATAACTATCAACATTTTGATAAAAATTCCATTTGAAGGATCCTCAAACTAAACGGGTTTCGCATGATGATAAAGTCCAACGATTCATTAATAACATTTTGCAAACGGGCATCATAACCACTCCGTTTGAATTCATGGTTGGAACAAACATGCGACACAAAGAAGATCAGCGAATAATTGAGTTAATTGACGAAGAACTTCTCACCAATTTTATTGTTGAACAAGATTTACTTTGAGTTGCAGCCAAGACCATTTTGAAAACAAAAAAAAAAAACGGAAACTGTAAACAATTCAATAAACGATGACGAACAGCTAATAAGTAGCAAATAGGTGATCTTGTTGCCAATCAAAGGACCTAATTCGGTAGTGAGTCGAAATTACGAAGTACGTTTTTACTCCATACAAAGTGATGATGAAAAAGCCTCACGACCGATATGAGGTTCAGTGATGTCATGGCACAATTGAGGGCCGAGAATGACAACATAGCAACCACAGCACAGATGAAGCCAAGCCCAAAATATACAGTTATTGAACAAAAGGGGCACAATGGTAAGATGAGGGTTTTTCTCGTTTGATTTTACTGCTAATTATGGTGGACAACACAATTTGGCATGGTGAACGCAACAAATAGTATACAGTGGCTTGAAAGAGTTGGATATGGTCCAAAAGTATATGGTTGGTCAGTTAACTACGTTTTAGAAAAAAAAGTGTAAATTAAATTATAACATTTTAAATATAAAAAAATTTATTTTAACACTCAAAATATATTAAACAACCGTTAAATTGACAAAATACGCCACTGAATTACACGAAAATCTAATCCACAAAAAACTCTAAAATGTATATCGCAGATGTACCAATGAGGGAAAAAATGCATTAATTGAGGCTTATGATGAATGAGACACTCAAGTCCGGAAAGCTTAGGTATAACGATAAAAAATTGAACTTACGGTTTTTTTTGGAATTACGTCTGTTAAAATAAGATTACAATACAAAACATTGTGACCTTGTAAAAACTGTAAAAACTGTAAAAGTCACCACAAACTGTGTTACCAAATTCTCACTAAATTTGCTCAATCACAATAAAAAAAACTATAAAATTAAATCGAAATGGATGGTTCCACTCAACCAATTCATAACCATCTGTTCCATATTATATCACCACTTATAACTTAATATTACATACATACATACGTAATTTATGAATATCTTCGTTATATGTATAAAATACTTAATCCAAATCATCGTGCAAAAAAAATTCGCATTTGTATCATAACTCATCAATTGTGAGAAGAAAACGAAATGTAAGACATAAAAAAAAAATCGTTTTAAATATCCAACCAAGTTAAGTATGGATGAGTGATGGTGAAATTACAAAATAATAATAATACCATTTTCAACATCTAAGAAAACTCACGATGTATGTATATACGTATGTACGATAGGTATAAATCACACACCAGAATTTTATTACAAACATATACACCTAACAAAAAAAATCGGAATCGATAAGAAGAAGCAGCAAAAATAGAAGTAAATATAAATTTTAAATTCAAAATCAATAAATCATCTGGCTTGATCGTTGAATGATAAGTTCAAAACCAAAGAAAATCGAATTTTTACTTCACTTTTTTTTTATCATCATACATACTCGTATATATATACCAAAGTCAATGAATTCTAAAATTAATTTTCGATTTTTTTGTTTTTGTTGTTGTGCTATTTAAATATTTAAGATTGTGTACAGACAGTATATATATATATATATATATATATATATATATATATATATATATATATATATATATATATATATATATATATATATATATATTTATATATATATATATATATATATATATATATATATATATATATATAATATATATATATATATATATATATATATATATATATATATATATATATATATATATATATATATATCCATATAAGCTTAAAAACGAAATCATTTTCTAATTTTAAAGAGCGCCGATAACAATTTTAGATAGGTATCCTCTCGTTTATAGGTGTTTTTGTGTAAATTGTAAAAAAGTCATCGCCAACCACATTCAACATAACACAAACAAAAGTGAATGTAATGTAAACGAGATCTATTTCTAATTTTAAAAATTTTCCAAATTGAATTTTTAAGGTGAATGTTTTAATGATATGCTTTAGAGGAGAAAGGATATGTTTTTTGTTGTTATGCTTTTATGTTATAAAACTTTAGGATGGGAAAACCGAAGAAACGGATGAACTTTTTTGATGTTACTTTTTATGGTTAGCATATGTATCATGTGCGGGATGCTATTATATATTAATTAGATAATATGTGAGTCTGTGGAGGCGTGTTTTAAAAATAAAACTCGATGTGGGCTATCAAAAGTTTTAATCTTTGCAATGTAATAGGTTGACGCAAATCTTTCATTTATTTATTGATTTATTAATGATAATAATAAAACGGCTTTTACAGTCCATTACTAGCCAGTACCGAATCATCAGTCTGGCTTCGACGGATTCTTTTCTGAGTATGTTATTCGTATTGTTCTAGGCAACCCGTAGAAGACAAGTCATTTTCTACTCCGAAAATTCATCGTCGCCTAAAGCGACCTCTGCGCTTGTCAAATGGCAACTTTTCTCTCAAAGATCGCTGCACTATCCGCTTACGATCATCTTGCAAAACGTGACCGAGCCTGTATGAAGTTATTTTATTTCATAAGTGTCGTCATCTTCACGTTTGGGGTCGTAAATCAAGCAAAAAATTCTTCTCTCAACTGTCATTATATTATTATATTATTATATTATTATATTATTATATTATTATATTATTATATTATTATATTATTATATTATTATATTATTATATTATTATATTATTATATTATTATATTATTATATTATTATATTATTATATTATTATATTATTATATTATTATATTATTATATTATTATATTATTATATTATTATATTATTATATTATTATATTATTATATTATTATATTATTATATTATTATATTATTATATTATTATATTATTATATTATTATATTATTATATTATTATATTATTATATTATTATATTATTATATTATTATATTATTATATTATTATATTATTATATTATTATATTATTATATTATTATATTATTATATTATTATATTATTATATTATTATATTATTATATTATTATATTATTATATTATTATATTATTATATTATTATATTATTATATTATTATATTATTATATTATTATATTATTATATTATTATATTATTATATTATTATATTATTATATTATTATATTATTATATTATTATATTATTATATTATTATATTATTATATTATTAAAAGTTCATTAAAAAATTTTGTTCTTAGAGAACCTTAATAGATTACAGTTGAATGGTGGCACACTGGAGTTGCTGATAATAGATGTCAGAATGCAGGTTAAAAACATCTTATGGTTTAGGGAAACTTCCACTTTGCACGAAACCTTGTCTAAGAATGGGTGTCCTTTAAACAAGCAGCCTTAAACTGAAGTAACAAATGATAAAAATCTTATAAACGAGTTATTCGGATCAATTCTTTCTACGGCTTCGGATTCAGAAGGATCCGACGTCCACGTTGTGGAGATTGATATTTCTGCAGAAAGATGCTTAAACTACTTCAAATCAATCTACACCACTGTAAAGCAACGTCAGCTGCTCTAATGCTCAAAGTAATAAAAGAAGGCATTGATGTCGTCTTGGTTTAAGAACCATGGATCAATGAGGATCGGGTTCTTGGACTTAGTGCTGTGAACTATAAATTATTTTTTTCGCAGGTTAACGGTAGGATTCGATCGTTAATATTCTTGCAAAAAACAAACTAACGATTTTTTTACTTGCCAATTATAGCGATGCAGATGTGGTAGCCGCTATCATTGAGGTCAGCAATCAGAACCTCTAGCTTGTCTTAGTGTACTTACGACACCATGGGGAAAGCCTTCCTCCGACTAATGAACTCGGCTTAATAACAGATGCTCAAGTAAGTAAAGTCAGAATCGTTGTTAGTTGTGATGCGAATTCACACCACACGATCTGGAAAAGCACCGATACGAACGAAAAATGTGAGTCACTTCTTGATTACATTCTAAGTACTAACCTTTACATCTGTAATATAGGCTGTGAGCCAACTTTTATAACTAATAATAGACAGGAAGTTTTGGACATTACCCTTGTTTCAAACTTCATGTAAAATAAATTACTAAATTGGAAAGTGTTCGAAGAATACTCCTTTTTTGATCCTTGCTATGTACAATTTGGATTGGATTTAAAATATTCTAAAACTCCAACCTTAAGAAGTAGAAGGAGGATTAACTGTGATACCTTCAGAACAATTCTAGATAACTTTTTACTGAAGCTATTTCCATGGTGGTCAAAGGAACTCTAAGTACCACGGCTGGAATGCAAAAAGCTCTTCAAAATTGTGAAGAGAACAAAGGCTGGCATGGAGTGGGAGGCCTATAAGGAAGAAAGGCTGGCATGGAGTGGGAGGCCTATTTAATCATATAAATACGAATTAAGAAGTAACAAAAGCAAAGCTTGGAGACTATTCTGGATGTGTCACTCGGATGCTGGATTGATCAAATGTTCAGAAGCAGGGTCATTTTGGCTAATCTTGCTGAGGCATCTGTCCGGAAATTTGTGAATAGAGGTAAACCGCAAGGTGGTGTATTATTTTTCTTCTTTTGAACTTGGTCATAAATGACCTGTTATTAAACCTCTGGCGCCTTCGGCAAATATCCCAGCACCCTCGAAGATCTTTTGAAAACTACCCTTGGTATCATTTCCAAATGGACCAATAGGTGTGGTCTAAGTGTTAATCCACTTAAAACTGAATTGGTTCTTTTTTGGCTCTGCACCTGTCTCAGCCTGGCTCGACAGAGGTTTTTGTATGCTCGCGTTCTGTGTGACCTGTCGGACCCCAGTAGGATGAGTGTTAGGGATATTAACTGCTTCGTTAAGAGCTCGAATTGGTTCCAGTAGGTATTGAGTGAAGAACAATATTGTTGTGGTACCAATTGTGTCTATGCCACGTCCTTTTAGTAATAAAACAAATGTTTCCAAGTTAGAATTAAACTCTTACTTAGGCCAAACTTAAATATACGACCGTATACGACAAAAAAATTATCAGTTTATTTAGTTACCATACCATTTAACATTTCTAAACTCTGTACATAAGATTTCATAAATTATATTCGAAGTGCAGGTTAAATACATAACAATACTAAGAAAATTTTTATGAAAAGTACTTAATTCGTTTAACAATTGTACTTGAACCATAGAATGTTTGAAGAGAATGATGTTAGACAAAAAAAAAAAAAAAAAAATTAAAATAAATAAAAAATCTCTCATTGTGTTAATTTTTATTTTTTTACAAGGCAATGTAACTTGGGATATCAAAGATCCGGAAGAGTATCGACCCAATTTCATTGTTTGTTCTCTTCGACAGCAAAACATTATAAGTAAATCAATGTAGAATGCAATCAGGCGGTATATGAACTCTATATAGCTATATAAACGTCTTGGACATGTAGAACGAGAAATTCACTTAAGATAATCATCAATTAAAATATGTACATAAATAGTAATTATTGAAATTATAGCAACAAATCATTTTGTTATTATGATTTTATCTAAACACATATATGCTTATCTGAAAACCATTTTATATATATTTATATATATATATATATATATATATATATATATATATATATATATATATATATATATATATATATATATATATATATATATATATATATATATATATAAAAGAATAGTAATTACATGAGAGGCTGTTACGTCTTCGTCGTCGCATACATATACCTCCCGTCGTTTTGTGTGTACACCATCATCTCCCCTCACAGCCCCACGGTATATACTACGAAATATTTCAGTGTATACATGTAGGAGTAAATAAAGAAAACACGAGCCGACAACAACAACAACTATAGTATAGTTGAAAAAAGGGAATATTTCTACTTTGTTAAAGTTGAAAATGATGGGATCACCCTCATATAAATATGTACATAGAATTTTCTTTGTAGTGATTCTCAAACTTTTCCAATTTTTTTTTATTGTATTTAAGAGGAAAATGTGTACATATTTGTGTACCGAGTTTGATTAAAGATTTAATTAGGAATTTGTTTGATACATTTATAAAATGTATGTATGGTATATGTTTGAAAAGGACCCTCGAAAAATTTCTTTTGACTGAAATTAAAGTGATAACACAATGGTTTCCAATCCAATGACTATTTATAAAGTACTCTAAACTTATACGGGGAATCCTCTCAAAATAAATGTTAGATTTATTTTCCCCCCTTACATAACAACCAAAATTTGTTACATTTTGGTAAGATTTATATATTATTTTTAGACATCAGTCATCTAAGTTAGTTTTCCGGCACCGTACGTTTTTAATTATAAAAAAATTGAATGCAATATGTTATCGTGTTGCCGCATTATTGACGACAAAGCCATAAGCAAAGCTATACAGTGGAATTTATATTTATTGACTGTGATCAGATGTGTATAACATACAAACGAATAAAATAAAAATCGAAAAATAAGACAAAACAACAAAAATGCAAGAAAATTTCGATTGAATCTTGGTATAGTATATATAGTTTCTTATAACCCCTTTTATTGTGTACTGTCAGTTTTTCAATTAAATTAGAAATTTGAACGAAATATAAAAGTTGCAATCAGGGTTAAGGCGATGTACAATGCTATACAATTTATATTTCTTCTGTCGTCGATGCTTTTGTTGTGATTCCTTATCCTTCCCTTTATTTTGAACACATCATTGTATCTCGTATATATATATATATATATATATATATATATATATATATATATATATATATATATATATATATATATATATATAAACATGTATGGATGATACGAATATAATATATAGACGTAAAAAGATTTTTCTTTTTTTCAAATCTAACGATGTGTAAAACTAACTTGAGACATTGGGCAAATGGTGCAGAAGAAATAATATACATACCGTTATTTTTTAAGGTTATAGTGTATTGTGATATTCGAAGTGTTTTCAAACGGTTATGTTCAGACAGATCAGGTGTTTATAGCCAAATATAGATAAAATTAGATTTTTAGCAATTCTTGACCAAAGGCCATTACAATCACGCCGGCCCATACCGAATCAACAATCCGGCTCCTTCGGTTAAGGTTCCGAATTTGCTCTTTTTTTTGTTCTAGACAGTCAGAAGAAGCCAACCCGTTCTCTACTCCGATGAGAATTCATCGCAAACAGCGATGTAATCACGATGTGTCTTGCGGGTGGAATTGATAATATGTAAATGGAAAACGAAAGCAAAAGAAAATAAGAGAAATGTTTATGTAATAAAATTGATATGGTCTTGAACGGTTATTTCATTTGGTTTTGGTGTTAAATACTTTTTTGATTTTGCAATTCATTTACATTTTAGAATTTTTCGTGTATTGAGAGTGTTGTGACGCATTTTGCGAGGTTTAATGTGTCATTTTAGAGTTTTTAAATTTCGTTTTAAATATTTTAAACGACGTCAAGAAGAAGGCGAGTGGCTTGACAATGCGAATTTGAGGATTAAGAGTTTTCATTAAAAAGAGATCTAGTAATTATTGGTGTAAATGATGTCACAGTTCAAGAACATTTATTAAGAGATACAGTTAGTCAGGTGATCAATACACCAAATAATATGGATATGTATTAGTGTAAAAATTAGTGTAAAAAAGATCTATAAACACAGACTAAAGAATGGTCAAGCTGATGTGGAAAAGTGTTAAATTTGTTTACGAGTGAGTCAATTCCCTGCGGAGTGTTATCAAAACAAAAATATGAAGGCAATGACAATTAGAAACTTGAAAAATGTTGGTGTTAACATGAGAAATGTTTGATCTTTTTTTTAAGGTTGATTTGATGTTAAGTAAAGCTAAGTAATAAGTATCGAGTGAAATTCAATCCAGACAAAACGCATTATTGCGAAATATGTGGAGTTTGATATGTAGGGAAAACATCAAACATCGTTTGAAAAGTTAAAAACCTTGTAGTTGAAGCACAAGCTTTAACATATTTTGATAATAAAAAACAGATCAATATTCAATACAGAGCTTTTAAACACATTCAAATATTTAAAGATGTCGGTTCTTCTTCGGTTTTTGGATCCTTATTTAACTTGGGTCCTGTTTCGGGTTTGTTCTCATAATATAACCCATATTTTGGTTTCGGTAATCGCTATAAAACGGCGAATTCGATCGAATTTAACCGCTTAATTATTTTAATAAAATTTTATTTATATTAATTTCGGTTTTTTCGTGGCGAGTTTGGTGAATATAAATGGGATTTTAATGAAAATACTTGAAGTATTTGATTGTTACTTGTATTATTTTATTATTATATTGTTATATTATTATATTGTTGATAATAGAATTAAACATGTCAAAACGTACAAGTATTTAGGTATATGGATTGATAGGAGCATGAATTTTCGAATGCACATGCAGATAACTGCAAGAAACGTTTAAATGTTATTAAAAAGGTGAGCAAATCTAAGTGGGCGCTCGCCCAAGTGTGTTTGATATGCTGAGGAAGGCGCTTATTTCTTCCAAAATTGTATATGGTATTAGTGTGTATGGGAATGGTTCGAAAGGGGCTTTAATCCAATTGATAAAAGTTGGGAATGCGTGTGCTAGAGAATAGTTTTGGGAGCAACTAATTCAACCCCGATACATATTCTGTGGGCTGGGTGATTCCCCTCTTGATTATAAAAGAAAGTGGATCACAGTGAGAGAGACAGTGCAATAAATCATACGGAAAAATGAGCTGTGGAACGAAATGGTTGTAAGGCTTCCAAGTAGGGCAATGTACAAGCCAACATATAGAGCTAGCATTGCACTTGAATGATGGTCTTCAATCCGTTCTAAACAGCCTTACGGCTGTTATTCTTTGAATATGGAGGAATTCAACAAGGGAATAAATGAAGTTCTTGCTAAAACTATGTTTGGAAAAATGAGTCAACGGTGTTATAGCATGACATCCAAGAGTGGATTATGTTTGCTTAAATGTGAAGGTGAAAGGTGTGGCAAGATGTATGTGGATATGAGCTTCCAATATATTCGTATCACAGAGACAGATCGAAGGGAATGTTAGTCTATATGACATAGAACCGATACCTTAGCGAAAAAGGCTACTGAAGGCTTGAATTAGGTTGTTCAGTGGTATGAAAGGAAAGTTGCATAAGATGTACTTCAGAAATTAAAATTAAATTTGTAATTTAAAGAGTATCGAGGCGGAGCATCTTTTTGTCGTACAACAGAGCTAACTTCAAAAACTCCCAATAGCTTGTTCTCAACTTTAACATTACATTCGTTTTACACAAACGTCGCAAAGCAATCCTAAAGCTAATCGAATGAATTGAATCATACGCTTGCTGGGAACTCAGGAATACTTAATGTACGTTAGGGATAGTTAGTAATTTAAAAAAAATGAAATAACTTGACCAGTAACTGACCGATTCAGATGAAATGTTCGTTAAAAGTCACCTACAATTTTGACCAGAAAGTAATTTTGGCCTTGGATGGCCCGGTACCGTCTTTAGAAATATACACTAGTCACTAGTCAGGACGTTTTACGCGGGTGTGCCAACGATTCCAAGGAATGTTTATGAGAAATGCATGTACTATAAACACAATGAGATGGGAGCACAAAGATAAATTTAAATATTATTATTACAAGACGAATTCTATAAATAATAATCAATGCAATTGTAAAATAAATTTAAAATTTATATCAGTCACGTATACAGCGATGAATGAGTTAGACATGAAAATCAATTCAATTCAATGTTGAATTGCAAATTATATTCAAATTACATTTGGGAATTAAAGAATGAATTGTGTGTGTGAGAGTGCATAGTGGATGGAAGTTAAGTTTGATTTAAATTTAATCTTTGTTATGTTCGATTTGATTAGTTTAGTTTCAATTAAAATTTGAAAATATATTTTGTGCCGAGGCAAAATTTAAAAACAATAAAATTATTTCATCAAATTTCACCTGTGCTTTAAACACGGTTAAGTAAATACATGGGATCAAGTGTCAGAGTTAATGACTATTCGTGCCAATTTTTTCTTAGCTCGTAGCCTTTCATTACATGCTTAAAAATTAATTCGTGTATACAAATTATGTGGTCATAGCATCTCACGAAATGCACAATAAATTATCGAAAGGCATGAGTCAATCCTATGCAATAGAAAAATTTACCAATGAGCTTAATCCATGTTATTAAGTGCACATTTGCATTACAGATGTCCTGCCGAGTATTCGATATTTGGCGGCCAAATTCGAGACAACCAGTACGATAAAAATCAGCCAACAATCGTACGTCATATAAACGCAAGGTCTGTTGGAAACATATAGCTGCTATGCTAAGGGTTAACTAGAAAACCGGAGGCAGTCAAATTTTTGTAAAGATTTTTATATGTACTACGACCTGTAACTGTTTGCAGGTGAAAATCGTCACGTAATTTACGTAATATTTTTTTTTGTCTGAACAACTATTTTTGTAATAAGTTTGGTTAAAAAAAATCGCGTCTAAAACTGTCAGTTTTGATTTTTCATTTAGAATTACTGGCCGTGTATGATAGCAATTTTTTATAAGTGTATGATAGCAATTTTGACTGGCTATAAGATGTTGAATTTGAAAATAAAAATGTGTGACCAAACCATTTCTCATGCGTGCACATAGCTACTAGGTGTTTATGAAAGTATTTTAATTTACTTCAGGAACTTTCTTTAAAAAAGATCCGACTATACTTTACATTAGAAACCAATCAGTCTTCCCCGAATATTGGAAAACTTTAAGAATTTTTCCAATTCAGAAAAATAAATAAACAGCCGATTAACCCTAATAGTTATCGCCCTATAAGTTTATTGTTGAACTTGGGAAAGATATACGAGATTATCATCTCCAACAAAATCAACGAGCACACCAAAACAAATGAACTAATTTCGGAATATCAATTTGGTATCCGTCATAATAATTATACCGCACACGTCATAGCTAAGCTCACAATATTTGCCATAGTTAGTTAGTTAGTTTTATGTAGCCGCCCAACAAAAAGACGAGGCATAGACTCATATGGTCCGTATGAGCCTAATGGGTTTGATAATTATCGCAGGAACATGAGAGGTCACTACAACTGCTCATCATCCTTAGCCCTCTGAATGTGTTTTAGATTTAAACTTCGGGGGACATTGGAGCCGCGATTAGCAAACATATCGCAGAGGCGGGTTAATTAAATTAAATTGCGCACATTTGATTTAATAAGCGATACTAAGGACTAGCCTGAAGATATAAGAGTAATGCGTGAAACGAAAAAGTTCTAAACTTCGAAATATCGGCCATATTTAAAATGTACTTTTGAACTAATATATTATGTGACCTCACAGTGAAGAATAAATCCAAGAAAGATGTTGCTATGTATGTTATGAACGAAGATACATAATTGAATTCTATATCTACATTTTTAAAGAGGATAGTCTAGTTACAATCGTACATCGAACTATAGCATATAGCGAAACGCTTAATTGGTTTAACAATTGCTGTATATACAGCTAAGAATCAAACAAAAATATCGAATCTAGTTTTATAACCAAAACCATCAAACCATCGTGTAATCAGTTTGTTTGCTGAAACGGAAAATTTAAAGAAATATAGCAGTAGTACCAATCGGTCGGTGTATTAAAAGTTAATGTTCTTAAAAGAAGCAGAATGTTAAAGATTAGTAGGAGTATTAGATCTTTTCTTAAACAAGGAAGGTTCCTTACAGACAGAAGTTTTTGACAAGCCTCAATAAACAAGAACTGATCTACTAAAACCACAACACTCGATAGATTATAAGGAGCAAAATATTTATTGTAACGAAAGGTGATCTAGTGCCTCTTTATATGAGTATGAACTTTTGCAGGCTAGTAAAGGTAGCTGGTTTATGCCGAGAAACAGAACTAAATACTGACAAACTAGCTTGAAGAAAGTGGGAATGCTTTGATTCAAAACGAATTTAATTCGAAAATATGAAAATGAATTTAATTTTTTATTCGAAACTATACATTTTGTTATCTGACTAGTTTGGTAATCGCCTTGTTACATATAATCCAACTTAAGTAACCAAAAAATAATAATTCAAAATCCTAATTGTGTCTAAGAATCGATGGTATATAATAAAGAAGTAATAAAACCAACCCACATCACTTCAATTTTTTTTTTGCACGTTCATTCAAACCACATCTAAATTCTAGTTCTAAACAGCATAAAATATAAGTTTATGTCTACATCCACTACATGTTTGACTATACCACAACCACACATAACCATAACTTACTATACACAGCAATAAACCACACCCAGCAACTACGAAAAAAAAAAATTCTTTAAAATCGCTATCAAGACAAAACCGATACGAGAGACAATCAGCAACAACAATAATATCATAATTTATGATGTTCAATATACCCATAAACTTATATAGATAACACAAAGCCATGTCAAATTTATGCTTAAACTATCAACACGGCCCATCACCATAAATGTAATAAAATGATTGAAAATTTTTTTTCGTTAGATGTACGATATCTTTTATGAGCAATCTATATAAATAGTCACTCACACACACGCACACATCCACACTTAACTAATTTAAATAAAGTAAATGGCTAACCAAAATTTCTAATTTACTAGCAGTTAAATTTTACTTTTTTTTTGAAATTTTAATTAGCATCAATACAAAAAGCACAACAACAATCACTAAATTATTACTGAACGAACTATATATATTGTGTGATTGTTTTGGGCATTCGGGCTATTATCAATATGCCATAAAATGTATCTCTTCTATCGTAACAAAAAGCCAAATAAATTTTAAATGCCGACGGTTATATTTTAATATATACTTGCTTACAACATATAATTCTTAAAGACGTTTTGTTCACATTTTTGTTGTTTTTGTATACTTTGCTCTATGTTTACGATGCCATGTATATATAAATGTGTGTGTGTGTAAGTGAAATACAAAACAGCTGATTTCTAAATGTTTTCTATCTATCGAATTCATTATATAACACACATATACATATGGTATATACAATGGTGTTTGTTCGGTTCGTACAATGGTAAAAAGTTGGTATATAGATTGGAACAAAATTTAAATATATTATGTACTTTGACTTTGGAATACATGCATGGCAAGTGGATGAATATTTTTTCATTTTTTTTACTGGGTTTAATGAAATTCGATCTTTTTTTTAATATTTTGGCGCATCGTAAATATTATAGGAATATACTCGATACTGATTTAGTTGCGATTACAAAATTTTAGAGACATTATAAAATTTTGCAATATGGCAATAAACCAAATGATGACTCAATAATACTATTATTGGTGCAGTCCGCAATTAGTGGTTTAATGTTTAGTCGGTGCATTAACTTTATACAATTTGAAGTATGTTGACTTTTTGCTTAGCAAATATGTAATGGTTAAGTTAGCTTTTCTTCATTATATATGACTAAGTTCTTTTATAACAACTATTTTTAAATTATATTATATCAAAATGGCTGACTATAACCAGTAATGTTTATATAAAATTGACTTTTTGTGATCAAGGGAAAAAAACGTAAATTATTAATGATAGAATTGGTCCAGTTTCCCGGTGGCCAATGGTTAACTATACTATTAGCGCAAGACAATTACAATTTTACTGAACTGCTCAGCATTCTGACGTCTCTTATCAGAAACTCCAGTGTGCTACCATATAATTGTAATCTATAAAGGTTTCCTAAAAACAAAATTTATTAAAAAACTATCATTTCACCAAGCCATTGGCTCTAACATAGATGGCATTAGTTTTCACCTGTAAATTACAAATTTATTATTTCACCTTTATGCTGCTAAAATTTATTAAGTGTACACCTTATTTGACAATAAACTTTCAAATTAATACAAATGAGATTTTTAAAAAAATTATTAACCATTACAAATCAATTGAATTAACCGTTTTATGACCAATACGTCATAAATCTAATTTATACACACTTGATTTGACACAAAATTTTAAAATTAATGTAAATTAGATTTTAAATAAATGGACTGAATATTACAAATCAATTGAATGAACCGTTTTATGACCAATACCGTTAATATTCGAAACATGCTCGATACAAAGAACTATTTCAAAATAAATGGATATTCAATTTATAACACTAAGCATCGGGATGGCAAATCACATGGTGGCACAGCTCGAAGAAACTAGAAAGAACATATTCAATCAACGTTCATCTACTTGCAAGAATGGTTTGGGGACTGTATAATATCAGCAGTATACTGCCCTCCAAAACACACTATAAAACCACAGTTCATGGATTATTTTAACCAATTTGATAATACATTTATTGTAGGAGAAGATTACAATGCTAAACATATCCACTGGGGGGTCAGGACTAACATCGCCAAAAGACAAACAACTTCTTGAAGTGATAGAGAAGCAGAGTTTGGATTACTCATACGCAGGACAACCCACCAACTGACCAACAAATAAAAAAAAAATCCTGATCTAATTGACTTTTGCGTAACGGAGGGTATTGCATGCACAAATGTTAAAGCAACCAACTACTACGATCTGTCTTCTCTCTGATCATTAACCTGTAATGGTAATATTGAGTACCGATGTTCAAAAGTCTGAGAAGCCATAACTTTTCACAAACAAGCGAACTAAATAGAATCAATATAGAAGGCTAGTCAAACCAGGTACATTGACTAAAAGTGTACGAAAATAAATCGACTTACATTACATTCACTCTTAACAAATACACTTTCTCTACAGTAAAATTTAACCTTGATTGATGGCGAAATCATATCGAAAAATCATATCGAAGCGAAATACAACCAAATAAAAATAACTTTTTCTTATACTGGCTGTTAGGAAGAAAGCCAAATTATCTTTATGCAATAAAGTGTTGCTATACAAAGCGATATTTATGCTTAAATGGATCTAAGGAATTTAGTTGCGAGGTCAAATAGAGAACTCCTGTAACAAATATAAGGAAAAAATACTTCGACGGTTCATGGTATATCGAAACAGCAATACACACGATGACCTTGGTATTAAAACCACTGAAGAAACTATCAGAGAGTTCAGTACGAAATATTACTTAAAACTACAAGTGCCTCTCAACGAATTGGCCACCGGTATACTAAAACAACTAAGGTACCGATGACTGAGAAGAGTAGATCCATTTAAACTTACGAACCTTTTATTTAAATAATTTGAATATTCAAGGTTAATGCAAATAAAGAAATTGTAAACTCTAATATTCTTCTTTTTATAAAAAATTGTAATAATTTAAGATTATAAAATTTGAATACTTCTTGGTAGTTTCTTTTGTAGAAAGATTTCAGAATAAAGCTATTGGCCCCATTATTGAAAAAAAAAATTTACAAAAATTGCTTTTATTGCTTTTGGTTAAAAAGACATTTCACCGTCGGAATATACAACTAAAATTGTACCTTTAATATTTAAGTTAATTACAAATTGAAATTTCGAACGTTCATTATAGTGAAGAAAGGTTGTGTATTTTTGTTAGGACCATTTTAGGGGTCTAAGTTCGACCAATATCTACTAAAATTAGTATATGAAAACTAAGGTATATATGACAATTCAGCAGGAAAGTAAATGTTGTTCTCTTCTTAATTATGTCGCAGAAATAAAAAAGAACATAGAAATTATTTTCAACCGAAAAAGAGAACTGGAATCAGATTAGTCAGCTTGAGAAAGGGAAGGAGCAACTTTTTGAAAGGAAGCAGCAACCCAATTACTCTTCCAGTTCCCATTAAATCAACCGTTTATCAATTTCAAAAAGGCAGAAAAGATTCCGAACATTAAAATCAACAATTCAACTAAGAGACCATCGACAAGTAAAATATGGAAGAAGTTCAAGTGAGGATCTTAAGCCATACTACTACATCAAGTGAATTATTCAGATAGCTGTAATATCAATATAATAGAATAAAATCAGTATAGTTCACACATAAAAGGATAATGCTAATGTGATACAAACAGCTAATTCGATCAAAATTAAGATATTTAAAGCTTCCTGGGACTTGTTAAATGGAGAAACCAAAACAATTTTAAAACATTAAGAATTTGCACTAATATTCACCGTAAAGCAGACTCAAACGGATATATCAATAACACAATTCTTTACAAAAAGACGGATACTATACCAGGATAGTTAAAATCGTAATAAAGAACAGCGTCAAAATCTCTCAAATCAACTATACAACAATAATCAACAATTAATACATTACCACATTATCAATTAACACATATTATCATGTAAAAACGTCTAGCGCAAGATATTTTTTGCCTAAATCACGAACTATCCTAAATTGATTAGTTCATATCATTACTTAAATGATACATGATGAAGAAACTTAAAACAATAATTTCAAAAATCTGAAAAACAAATAATAGTTTTAATTGTTACAGATTTTGTCAGTGTAACAGTTATTTCATTTGATTTTGGTGTTAATTAATTTCTTAATCCGTAATGTATATAAATTTTAGAGTTTTGTGGGAATTGTTTTGTGTTGATGATGATGAGTCATTTTACTGTTAATTTTTTAACTTTCAGGAGATAACTAAATTTAGATTATCACAGTTGTATATTTAGTATTTGTATATTTTTCAGAAAGTTATAAGAAGTGTTATTTAAAAGATTTTTAAAAAAATTATTTCAGATTAGAATAAAATTTTTAAATTTTTCAGACCAGTATCACCCTGCAGTTAGAATGAGGAAGTTGAACATCCTGCTGAATGAACTAATAAGGAACCATTAACAACCCATGAAAAAAGCTTATTTTAGCAGATCCGCACTACGAAATACCTGAAACTATTGACATGATTCTAGGTGCAGATCTACATGCAAAATGTTAAAGGATGACACATAACGTCGATTAACTGATTAAAGGTATGATGCCACTATATACCGATAAAGGATTTTATAATAGGAGATTGTCGGAATTAATGTCATAGCAAGGACGGTACAAGTAAAGAGGAATTTGAACAATAACTTTGACAATTATTAAAAAGTTATGCCTTTCAAGACTATAATTGAATGAAACATGTTACTACCGTAACTACTAAGACATTTTCTAAGACTTTCTACAACTCAAATGGAAAATGTAGGCCTGGCAAAATTACCGACAGTGCTAGGAAGGTTAAAAAGGAATTAGTGTATATGGAAAATCTTTGTTGTCAAAATAATTTTTACAGATCCATTTTATTCTTAGTCTTACACAATGGAAATATGTAAAATCTAAGAAAAATTTTGCGAACTGCGAGACACGTGGAATAGACTTTGACAAGCTAGGCGGTCATAAATTATTGTGGCCAGGTATTTCCAATTTAATCTGGTTAGAGCGATACAACTAATGGAAAACCATTAATTATTATTTTACTATCGCCAAGGGCGATACCACATAAACATTCTCATACAGATTTGTGGGCCCCATAGATTTAAGAATGTGGTAGTAAGTGACCTATAAGGCACGAATGAGGAATGTATTAAAGTTATATATAGATAATGCGAGAAATTTAAATACAGCAAAAAAGTATGAAATCGAGGCGCCACTAAACTCCATGGCACTATCCAAATGTCAGTTACCAAATTAATCAAACGGGCTTGAATTGCTTAAACCAGGACATCAATTAAAACTCCAATTGTTAACTAGGTACCAAGTATTCGATATAACGCACAGTGACTTTTAGAAAAACCAACAACCAAATATAAAAAAGAACCAGTTACTTCACATAAGGGATAATAATACTCTACCCACTAAAATAATAATGGCAAAAGTAATAGAAACGCATCCAGGACATGGTCAACTAACTAGAGTCATTTATTAAAATACGAAATTATATGAATATCACCGCTGCTCATGAAAAACCATGGAAGATTAAACCATAAAACCTTAAACTAGTAATAATGACTACTTAATATCCTCAAATAAGTGATCAACTTAAGTAACTTAAGTCCGAAAAAGCCTCCAACATATTATTTAATTACTAGTCAAATTGTAAAAACAATTCTTAAAAAAGGCCTCAAAAAGAGAAAACTAAATAGGCACATTTCTCTACTTTTCGTCATTTCAAAATTATTTGTAAAATTATTGCTCAAGAGGCTTAAGCTGAAAATAGAAAACCGAAAATTAATTCTTCTACATCATTTTGGATTTAGAAAGCATCACTCTACGATGACATAATCGAAGACTCACTTGAGAGTAATTAGAAATGCTTTTCAGTACGTTCTTAGATGTAACGCAAGCTTTCAACAGAGTTTGGCATCAAGTTTTTGAATTTAAATTACACCAAAATTTACCAAAGTAGTTTTTCAAATTTCTCAAATCTTGAAAATAACATATTGCAGAATAAAATGTAATGTAATGTAGTGTAAAATGTAATATTGCAGATGTAAAACATAACGGATGGCTCTTTGCATTAAAGAGTTAGAAAGAAGGTACAATCACAGCAAAGTTTGCAGATGATTCTGTTTTCCTGCTTTACTGACAACTGGAAAAAGTACACAACCAAAAGAAAAGTAGAAGCAATTTTTATATGCTTAGATGGAAAGAGCACGTTAACAGTAAAAAAGAAAATTGATATTAATTATAACGGCAAATTATAATACTACTTAGTATAAGGTAACTATGGTATTCAAATTTAGGATTGTACCAAGAATACAAATCTACAAAAATAGAAAATTTTTTGAAAACAAACTGAATGGCTTTGTCAACGATCACGGTACAGTAGAAATTATATCCTAAATAGAAACTTAATCATGGAAAATTTCAGCGACGAACCAAACCGCAAACGATTTTTAATGGATACCACTACTGCAATAAGAGGACTCTCTCTATTCAAGGACGCATTGTAAACGACATTAAATCTGTTTTCAATAAATTTTCCTTTCGACTTGCAAGTCACGAACGAATATTTTTTATCGATTCAAACCTAAGCATATATTATATTTAAATTTCTGGACATCCCATAAAAACTTTCGGTTTCATTACAAAAATACGTTACTGAACATTTTATTAAAATACGGTTTGCATTTGTTCAATATGAATAATTTATTAACTATAACCTAATATGACTGGGATGTAGAAAAATAAAAAGGTTAGTTTACAAAAAAATAAAAAAAAAAAATTAAAAATTTAATTACTTTATAAATTACATACAAATAATTTACAGCATACACAATAAACTTTTTAATAATATAATTTATTTAAATTAGTTTCGACACAAAGCTAGCTCTAGATGTACACTAAAAAAATGTATTCTATACGAACCACAAAACTATATAAAAATATGTAGGTAATATATTAACACCGATCCTAATGAAAGTTTATATCACTGAATATTTTGAAATTTTTAGTTTGTGTCTATCACATTTAAATTTTAAATATATAAATTACATTATATACGAATAGTTTTCGGTTGATTTAGAATTATTATTTTACATACAGTTTATAAAAATTTATTACACATAGAATCTATTTTTATGTTTACACTTTAAATTGGTAAAAATCGATTTTTGGTTATATTTTCAATATATACCAGATATATATATATATATATTATGTTGTTAGTCGATTGTGGTTTTTGTGTAGCAAAAAATAGCAACAAAATAAAAATGTTAATAAATAAAACAATTGAAATATTACATTAATTTGATAAAATTAACAATAAAAAAAAAATAAAATTATATTTATATTCCGCCTGTGGTGAGGCGAAATATTAACTTTTTATTTCTGAGCTTCGTATATATATGTGAATATAATATTGGGAAAGTACTTGGCAGATATTGAACAAAAAATATTTGTTATAATTTACTATGCAGTTGCATAAATTCAATCAGTTCAACCATGCGGGAAGTTTAAGCTCCAAAGAAAAAGGTAAATGCTGGTCAAAACACTAAAAATCAAAATTAAGCAAAGTTTATTTATTTAATTGCTTAAACTAAAATATTGGTTAAATAATTGTAACAATTGAACTTCGATTCGATTTAAATGAATCGCTTTAATTGGCATTTTATTACAAAACAGCATATCATTTTGGTTACCCAATAAACGCATTATCGCGAAATTATTTTGCTGAAAAGATAGTTTTAAGGAATGATTTTTTTCACAGATTATTGGCTGGAGCTGTGACCGCTTATTTACAATTTTGCTTCATATATTACATTTTTAATGTGTCCCACTGGGTAATTACTTTAAGGAAAGTGGAACCTAATTTATTTTGTTGCAGTGGAACTTGGAACATGTTTATGTATATTGTGAAACATTAAATATGTGAAATGTATGCAAAGAAATTAATTTTTTATTTTCTGTGAGCTAAACAAGGCTTCAGAAGTACTAAGTATTTATTCAAAAGAGACTACCATTTTAAAACAATTTTTAAGTAGTTGAATTTAAAATTGTATTTACAGTTTTAACATAGGTTCTACAAAATGATTACCTTTAAACAATAATGTAATATTCAAGTGGAACTTAATTTATTTTAAGGTAGATAATTATGCAACAAAACCTCCATTTCTCATATAACTAATGGAATTAAACTCAATTGGTACATTTCGTTAAAAAATTAAAACATTTAATGCGTTCGGTTCTAGACTCAAAATACACTCGGATTTATTGCAATTTTGTTTTATGATACATATTAGAAAAGGTTGAAATACAAATGCATAAATTGAACATAATTTATTCTGTGGTATGGAAGTTGGCTAAGCTCTTTTATACAAAACTTCAGCTGAGGGTCATAGTTGTAAACATTGCAAACACCAATTGTCTTCAACTGATAAAAACAAGCTGCATCTCTTCTCGTTTGTTCAAGTTTGTTCATTCCTGTAAATCACTGTGTGGAACGTAATGCATTTTATTTGTGGAACTTATAGACTGAATTGCAATCTTTTTTCACCAATTAAATGTAATTACTATAGGTCTCAAAAGGTGATTTACAAAGCTACTTGATACACAAAATCAGTGGAACTTAATTTGTAATTTTAAAATTTGTTTATACATTCTTGCAATATTGTAAGTGTTTAAAGAATCTTGAAAAGATGTTAACAATACATAATGGGACATAAAGTATTGTACTAGACATGTTAGATTGTAGTACTGGCACCTTAAAGTATTATTTACAATTTTATATTAACAGTTAAGTTCACAAGATAATAAGATATTTTAGTGGAACTTAATTTATTTTAATCTGTACATATATGAAACAAACTATTGGAATTTGATTTTTAAAT
Organism: Tipula confusa; assembly: GCA_963556175.1. Taxonomy (NCBI): domain Eukaryota; kingdom Metazoa; phylum Arthropoda; class Insecta; order Diptera; family Tipulidae; genus Tipula; species Tipula confusa. Next base: position 95,677,000 of record OY744476.1, read on the forward strand.
CAATGATTACATCGAAAACTAATACAATTTTGAAAAACTACATTTTTTCAAAACAAAGAAAAAAAAAATCGGGACGCAGAAGTGATACATTATTTTATAAGGAAATTCACAGGAAATGATTAACTTTACAAAATCATATGTGATGCAAGTGGGTTCTAATTTACCCAAATCAGAGTAACTTAATTTACCATATTTTCGGATGGATTCTGATTGAAGGTTGTTTTATTGAAAGTTACAAAATTTACAATATGTCCTACAGGATGATTTTCTTTAATCATGGTTATGCCTTTCAAGTGGAATTTAATTTATTTTAATGTAAATATAAAACAAGATAAAATCTAATTATTTATGATTATATAGTAGGTAAATTTTTTATGAAACATCAATATTGTGGAATTTATTTCATAAAAAAGTTATAACTTCAGTAACTTAAACGAGATGGTTACACCGAAAGTGTAAAAACGTCTTGAAATAAGTTAATATTATTTTTAAGTAGAACATAATTTATTTTATTGCAACAAAACTACAATCTCCAATTAAAGATTAAACATGTGGAATCTAATTTATTTTAAAGTATATTTAAAACAGTGGACGATATGACAGTGGAACTTGAATTGCTGATTACAATTCAATTATACTAGATAGCAATTATGTAAGTAAATGTTTTGAGTCATATAGAATAAAGATCGAGAGAAACAAAAACATTACTTCAACATTTGGTTTACAATTTTGGTTTACGAAACTTAAAAGCAATATGATATTTAAGTGGAACTAAAAAAAAGATTTATTAACTATAGACTAAGATTTATATGTAGCAAATCTAAAATATTTTTAACCATTGTTAACCATTGGTTAGATCGTTTGATACATCATTTCTCAGGTAAAATAAATAAATGTTTATAGTTTTTATTTATTGTGCAACATACGTAATTTTGTCACAGGATGATGGTTTTGTAGAACTCAAAAATAAAAAATTATTTAGAATTTTGGTTCAAAAATTAAGGTTACAAAATATTTATGTCCCAAAGGATTGCCTCTACTAAACACTATATATTTTTCAAGTGGAACCTAATTTGAATTTAAATACTAAACAAAATCAGTGAAACTTAATATAACCATTCATGATTGCAAGATTGTAAGTAAATGTACAACTTTGTATTGAAAAGAAACTACCCGATCGTAACGATCATCGTGGATGACGAAATAATAAAAGTTAAAATATTTTATTGTAAGTAGTGGAATTCTACCAGATGATTACTTTTAAAAATTAATGTGCTATTCAAGTCAAACATATTTTATTTTAAGGTGGATACCAAACCATAATTATACATATAACTATTGGGAATTTAACTCGATTGATATATCATTTTACAGGATAAATAAATGCATGATTTTACTATTCAACGAACTCAACAAAAATTAACTTTCCTCTAACGGTGAGTTTTTATCAATCTGTTTTTACTTAAAGTATTAGTAACCTTTCTAGATTTTTCAGTTCACCACGACTCACAAAGAATGCCAGAGACAAGCAATCCGTCATGTAAAAAAATTATAATTCGGATTTATTCGTTTTAAAATGTTGGGCTAAATTGTCTTACATCACAACTGATATAGACAATCTATTACATCTCTCTTTACATCTTATGTTATTCAACAAATAATGTGGAATCTAATTTATTTGAATTTTTCAATAGAATATATATAACAACATCAGTGGAACAATTGAAGGTGTTTAAATCACAAGTACAACCAGGTCTTGAAAGAGGCTATCCTTTCTACGTCCCACAAGATGATTTATAATATGATATTCAAATGGAACTTAATTTATTTTAAAGTATATATTTAAAAAAAAGTTTAACTTAAATTAATTGCTTTGAGTATTTTCATTGTTCAACGTGGAAGTTAAAGGAATTTTACTTTTAGCATCAACCACATAAAAAAGGATATTATATTGAAAATTAATGTATAGACTCTTAATAATTTTAATGATCAAGTTATGGACTCTTGCAAAAACACTTAAAGGACATTGTACATCAATCCAAGCGGATACAATATTTATATAATATTAAATATGTTAAATAGATCAAGACCTCTAAATTGGTAAGATCTGTTGCACTGCTACTGAAACAAAATGGTGCTATTGACATATTTGCGAAAATTTTGGTTAATCAAGATTTTATAAAATCATAAATTATTTCAGTGGAACCTAATTTATTTGAATGAATCTAAACGAGATAAGTAATAGGTAATTTTACGATTGAATTAAATTTAATTTTACAATATGTCACACAAGCTGATAATTTCTAAAAAACATGATCAAGTGGAACTTAATTTATTTTACCGTGGTTATAAAACAAATATTGGAATTTGATTTTTGTCCCAAAATTGATATTTAGTTAGGATCGAGTGATACATCATTTTACTGAGCAAATAAAAAAGGTAAGGTGGTTTAATTTAACTGTGGAACATAAAGAAATATATAAAAAATTATTGATTGAAATAGAAAGAATTATTAAAATTTTTTAACTCGAAATACATTCTCCTAATAAATGATGTATGAAACTTAAGTTTTAGTTATTTCAATAAAATTATTCAAAATTACAATATTTTATTTGGTTGTTTTTAAACTTAAATTAGTACTTATATATTTATTTAAATTTGTATACTAAACTGTAAGATATACGTTCCACAATCGGATTGAAATTTGGTTTGTTGTTTGTGGAACTTATTGCATTCCATTAAATATACTTAAATACATTTATTATTCGCACTATGTTTTAAACCACAATAAAAAAAAACATTAGGTTCCACAGCCAATATAAGTTTCACATGTTTAGATTTAGACACTGATAACGCATTAAATGAAGGCTTTAACTTTGATTTGTTAAATAACATTTTGATATATTCATTAAAATAATTAAGTTGGTTGAATTATACTAGATTCTTGAGTGGTGGTAAATGAGTTCTGAAATAAAAATAAAATGGTATTATTTTCGATTATCAGCAACTGAACATTTCAAAACCCCAAATCAATTTTAACCTTAAACTCACAAAAATGTATATCAAATCAACCCCATTAAACCCAACTTAAATTGATATAAATCAATCAAAGTTATATATATATATATATATATATATATATATATATATATATATATATATATATATATATATATACATATATATATATACATTAAATACAGATACCTAAAAGATTGTTTATTTTATTTTTTTTTTGGTTTCATAAAAATGAATCTTCTAAGAAAACAGATTTTGATTGATTATATTAAATCATCTTTTAAGAAAAGTCTCTCTTTATCTCAATTCATCTGACTGTTTTTATTTCTCATCCACCTAACGCACATAAAGCATATAATTTGTATTTTTTTTATATATATATATTTTTTTGTCTTATCATACGAACAGAACGATTTCACTCAATTAATTTTTTTCGAATTGTTAAAAGTAATAAGAATAACAAAAATCAACTGTGTATAAGTAATAATAAATCGCGGAACAGAAATCGCTTAAATTTGTTTAGTACGCGATGGTAAAAAAAAATAAAATAAAAGACGCGCAAAGGAGAACTTTACATGTAGTCGAATCTTGGTATAATATAGAGTTGGTGTTTTCTTATACATGTTATGTACGTTACATTAAAAGGGTTTGGTTCAAGTTATAAAGTACCGGCTGGTTTTTTTAACTTGATACTTTCAAATATCTCGAAAAATAAATACTTAAAATGTAACCATACTCCCATACATCCTTCCTTGTATGTGGAGTGGGGGTAACATTAAAATGTTATTTCCCCAATTACAGTGCCATCTATCATAAATCAAAAAAGTATGTCCGGCAAATACTATGTATTTTTAGCCGTAACCCCGAAAACTGATAATTTAAAGTGTCATGTTAAAAAATTCACCCGGTATATATACATATATAAGCTTAAATCGTTGTTGCAGCTTAGAAATAAGATAAAATAAAAAAGATAAATAAAATAAATAAGTAAAAAAAAAAAATAATCTTGAATTGTTAAATCTTTTTTCGTGGTTGGTTCTTCCTTTAAGTTTTTTTTCTCTTATAGTTTCTATGACATAAGCCAAAAGTTATAAGTCTTACGATATATAAGATGAAAACAAGTTTTTATATCATCATTTTTTCTTGTATACAGCTACATTGGAATATGCATACATGCTCGTATATATAGTTGGGTTAATTTGGTGTATTGTGAACACTTAAAAGGTTTTGTTGTTGTATATAAATTCTGGTTTGTCGCTGTAAAATGTAAGTTATATCCCAAAGACGTGTTAAAAATATATCGATCAGCTGGAGTATCGGTAAATAGGCGCACACTACTTAAGATAATTTATTTTATGAATGAAAATGTCACAGTGACGCGTTTTTTTTATCTTATCGTACATAATATGTTTAGTAAGAATAGAGTCGAAATAGGTAGTTTTATAGGTATGAACTGTTAAATAACGACTTACTTAGTTACTGATATGATATAAAATCTAGAATTTAATGATCACATTTTTGTATGAAATATAAAACCTCAACAACAAAGATGCCTTTATTTTCTTGCGGTTTGTTGTATGTTCAGGTAAGGAATGGACTAAATAAACATTTTTTACACACAACTACTGACATTAGAATATAGAAAAAAATCTATACAATTGCAATAAATAATTAAATAATTATAAACGAATTTTTAGAGGACATTGCAGGACCATACGTTATCAAATAGATTTTCGAATTGGAACTAGGCTTTTTCATCAGAATTAATCCTTAGCATGCTCGTTGCATTTTCTTTTCGACTACTAAAAGTAACTAAGTTATTTTCTACCACAAGAAGCCATTGGTGAGTGTGCTCCAGTTAAAATAATAAATCAGTGATCAGTACTACAAATTTATCGAATTCTAATGGATGCATTGAAGAAACAGCGAGGTTTGTAAGACTAGCATTGTCAAGAATTTTCAAATTTGCGAAGAAACTAAGTAGCAGTTCCACTGAAAGAACTGCGATTGAAAGCAAACCAAGCACATAAGTAACTCGAAAGAGTTGGGCAAACCGAAGGGGATATATTTATACAAAGCTCCGAAGAATATTCTCGTCTACGCGAAGCCGAAGTGTTGTTTTTTCTGCAGTGACAAAGATTAACGAAGTTGTGTGGTTAAGAAACAAAACAAACACGACGAAAAATTTTATGAATACAACTAGTGGAGGAGCCATATAATTGGTAAAAAACGTTTTGATGGAGACAATCCTGAGTAGCAGATTTTTTATTTTATCCTTACATTAAGCATTCATGATAATGAAACTATCCCAACCGTACGAAAATTACAATACTTGGTTTGTCTGCTCAAAGGAAAAGCATACTCGCTCGTCAGACACTTTAAAATCACAGAAGTAAGCTACTGCGAGGCGTTGCATAAACTATCACAAAGCTATGATCGCAAGCGACATACCGTCAACATAGATACTTCCGACGAGGTAACACGTGGTCTAAAAGCGTTAAGTGAGCAAGCGCAATTCAGGGATCTTTGGCTAATATACCTGATAGTGCAAAAGCTACACAAGAAACCATTGGAGCAGGAAGCAACGATTGAAGAGTTCCTGACTTTAAAGATGCTGTTTGAATTTCTCGGGAAATGAATTGATGCCCTTTAAGCTCAGAGATGCGATCAGGCACATCTAGTGAAACTAGCTCCACAACTGCAAACAAAAAAGCGTTCATGACTTGTATCAAATCGGCATGCATTGCATGCAACATCAAATTGATCGATTGCGACAAATTTAAGAAACTTGTGAAATTATTGTTGGGAAGTAATAAGAGATGCTTCAATTGCTTTAACTTTAATCATACTGCTTACGATTATAGGCCTCAACCAAGGTATCACCGTTGTACAAAAACATAACACGTTATTACATGTTCCAACGAATACTTGTTGCTGGTTTGGAAAATATATATTGACAGGAGAACATTCACAAGGAAGTCAGAAAGTACCAAATAATATTATGGCGAGATAAACAACAACGCATCAAACCGTTTGCGTTAAAAACAGTGACGGGTTTTGTGTCCTTTATGGGTACCAGATGTTTGGTTGAACTTGCTAGATTGCACTCAAATAAATTTCCCAAAGGTTGCTCGCTCAATCGGAAGTGACGTAGATGTCGACGGATCATCGACGGAACCAGCAACCCTATCGCAAGTCCAGAGTTCACGACCGATCGATTTATCTTCCAACTTGAAATAAATCCACTAAAGATCCATACGAAATGGATTCTTTAGTCGGAAGCAAGTCGTATTTCTAACCACTTCTGTCTGATATCCCTGATAGTAATTCAAATCAAAATTCTGTTTCAAAAGCTTTACTTGCTAAAAATGGATTGGGAAGATGAATTACCAATCAATATAAAAACGAAATGGACTTAGCTAAAAGGTGAGTTGAGTGGTACATCGAAAATTAAAGTTCTAAAATGGATAGCCATCACAACTGTCAGTATTCACGGCTTTTACGATTCGAGCAAATGGGCCTACGCAGAAGTACTATAGCCTACGCCAAATGAAGACAAGTTTCAATCACATCTGAGTTTTACCAAATCAAAGGTAGCATACCGCTGAAACATGAAGCTTGCCTCGACTTGAACTCATGGGAGCTGTATTATTAAGACGGACTACCAGGCACGTCGTAGACATACTTAACCTGCAAATCTCTTTCATCAACCTGTGGATAGATTTTAAAATTGTCTTACTTTGGCTATCAAGTTAGCCACGGTGATGGACTACATTTATATAGCCAAACATTCATTATTATGCCAAAATTAGCATAATAGAAGCATATACTTAGGGGGATGTCTCAACAAAATAGATTCATGCGAATTAAGCCACTAGCACGAGGTTTTAAGAGATGAATTCCCACGACTGAAGAATATAGATCTCCATACCATGTCATGTAATTACAGCACAGTTTATGAGAATGCTCTTAAATCTGTACCAAGACACATCTGCATCACATCAATGAACCATCAATGAACCTGCGGTGAGGTAATACTTACGTTGTAGGAATTCACCATATCAACAGCCTTGTTGTTCGGTTAATCGGTAGACATATAAAGCAAGTTTTAAAGGGGATTATTGTTTATTGGTTTTAACTTGTCGTTAATGAGTTGCATTAAACATACTTTTAGACCACGGACAACACTTAAAGATTCTATGTTGTATTTTTAGCTTTGATATTGGTTAATTAATTTCACCGTTGTTTGTCTTGAGTAAGACTACTCGGACTAAATTTTTAGCCGCTGGATCGTCCTTTCGAATTTAATTCGGTTCCATGATCAAAACCAATTCGCCGATTTTAATATTTCGCTGTTGGTGTTGATAATTTGATCGGGTTTTCAAAAGGTTGTGGTACTCTTTATGCCTTCTGATCCAGAATCTTCGTTTCATGTTGGTCTAATTGATGTAATGCACATGATTTATGATTTAGGAACTTCTTATAAAGATGTGCCAATTAAAAAATGCGCAGGGTAAAAGCACTTTTAAACCATTTGGATCGTCGGTAATAGGAGTATGAGGCCGGGAATTTAGTTTTGTCTCAATTTGAAACAGCAAAGTTGTGTTTTCCTCAAATCTTTTTATATGTGTTTTGACGGATTTAACCCCCCGCCTCCCATAATCTCTCAAAGTGGGATACTGAAGCAGGAATTGTATGCTACTTATATATTTTTCAACAAGGAAATCTCCTACTTTATAGTGTTATGCTCTTTGGAGATTAGAAATTGTAAAAATAATCAAATGTTCGTTTCGCTCCTATAAAATTAGAACCATTATCGCTATTAATTTTTGCGAGTAATCCTATGTAAGTAGTAAAATGAGTCAGCTTTGACAGGAATGCATCGGTCGAAAAGATGGCACAACTAATTCCAAGTGAATGCCTATTGTGGTTATATGGCCAACATTGTCCTCAATCAACAAACTCCTAGAGTTCTAACAAAGGTTTCTTGATCATTAAATGTGATAAGAGTTTTTTCCTCGTCGATTATGTTTTCTTGAGCTAACTGAAAGTACGGATTTCTAGAAATTCGCAACACTTCTTCCCATTACCGTCGTTAACCAGAAATGTTTAAATTTTTCATTCTGATTTTCTTGCCAGAAGAAAACCACTCTGAGCTTCGTTGCAGCATAAAAATAAAAGCGTTTTAGGTGGCTGCAAGATTTTATCATTGGAATCATATGCCCGAAATTTTCTTATTCACGCTTAAATTTATAAAATTCTAGTTTTAGACCCTGTTGTGTTTCAAATTTTTTTTTCCATCGACACCAACCACCGTATAGCATATGCAAGTGAGGAACCTAAACTTCTAAAAATGTATTTTATCGGTAAACTAACTGTATCTACCATCTTTATAGAGACATATTTTTTTTTTAAATAACTCTTCACACTGAATATCTTCTGCTGAGTATTTAATTTCAGAATACAGCTTTTGTACCTCCCAGAAACGAATGTTGTAAAAAACATGTGTTACAAAATAACTTGGAATTATTTTAGTTAGTTTTCACTGGTCCCGAAAGGAATAGGACGTGACGATAAAATTGAACATATGTATTGAGCCAATTCGAACCGTAAGCCAAAAAAGACGGGAATCAGATTCCCTTGAATAATACCTGAAACTAAAATATGTTACCTTCGGAATAACAATTTGCAAAACAAACTAAAAGATCGTGATATCAGCCAACTTCGAGGGACTGCTGATTTCTTAACGAAGGTAGATTTTGGAGAGTATAGAAATTGATTGATTGATTGATTTAGAATGTACGATTAAGCATTAAGCAGGATCTCCCGGATATTTGGCCGGGCCCACCGTACACCCGTTTTTACATATACTTGGAAGGATAAGGCAGGATATTAGTTAAATTATTGAGATCGAGTCGGTTACGGACCCCATGGCGGCCAATAGTTAGTAAATTTTTGTTTTAGTAGGGAAAGAAAGGGATGTCAGTAATAACAGAACTGGTCCGGTTTCCCGGTAGCTAATATTCGAACTACTGTTAGCATAAGACAATCACAATTTTACTGAACTGCTCAGCTTTCTGGCATCTCTTGTCAGCAACAACAAATTGTGTCAGTTTTTGCTTGAAAATTACTAATTTAACTTCCATCATTGAATATAAATTTGTAAATATAGAAATATATAGAATGTAAAACCAAATATATAAATATAACAATGTGAATCTATAATAATATAACAGCACCATACACTTTATTTAACTCAAAACTTTAAAATGAATATAAATTAATTTTTAAATAAATTGAATTAACATAACAAATCAATTAAATTTACCGTTTTATGACAAATTCGTCTATAGGTGTTGGAGAATATAGAAATAAATCAAAAATCTGAAACTAACTATTCTAAAGGAGAGGAAAGGACACTAGCTAATGTGGCCTTAATATGTTTCCCTATGTTTTATATTTCCTGAACAAATTAAAGCTGTCAATTACTAAAGCAGAATAACATTAACATTTATTTTATTAAAACATTTTAATTCAGAATACTTTAACATCTGAATGAATTTACAATTCATTGTATTTTATACTTTAAGTTCCAAAAGTACAGTTTCAGTTTCTCAAATTTTCACCAAACTTAAGCTATTCTGCTCTCGATTATGGATTTTTGTTACATTCTTTGAACCGGAAAAAGGAAATAGATGATCAAAGATCTCCGGATATTTTGTGGCCATTCGTCAATTTTAAGTACGTCCGCCCCAACTCGATATTGTATTTAATTCATATTTAATCAAAAATGTATAGGAATATTAAATATCAAAAGACATTTTTTAAATAGCTATATGGTGTTAAATACCTTTTATATACACACACACACATATATACATGAAAATAAGTTCTAAGCGTTCACACATATTCAAATGACATAAGTATAGCAACAACAATAGATTTACTAATTATAATTTAATTTGATCAAAATACTCGTATGCACGTAAGAGTAAGTCTATATATAAAATGTATAAAAATCATAATTATGTTTTTATGTATGTACGTTACGAGAGACAAAAATAAAAGTTAAAAAAAAACTTTTTATATTCGTTTTAATGTTGTGCTGGTTTATGAATATTCATCATAATTTAAAATTGTCTTAAAGAAATGGAATAAGAAAACATCTTTGCTACCAGTTTTCGGTGTTTAACTCTTTCGATATTTTGTATTATGTATGCGTCTATATAGTTGAAGTTGATGCCGTATTGTACGCGGTTCATTGATTCACGCGTTTTTATAAATAAAACAAGTGCATAGTGTATTTTATATGTAATCGATGTTTAGTACATCGGCTGTGACTGTGTTTAAAACGTTGGTCTGGCTCGTCGTATATTATATATGTATATAAAAGAAAATGATTCAATTAATTAGATCAAAGCAGAATTTTATTTTAGTTATGTTTTCAGAAAGATGAGAAGAAATGGTTCAAAAATAAAACGAATTAGATAAAATTCTAATTGGAAGATTTGTTTCGAATACAGGCTTAGGAAGAATTTTTTTTTGTGTTAAGATATTTATAATATGTCTTTGTGTGTGTGCCTTAGTAGGTTAAATATTATGCATCGTTATGTATGTTGCTACCAGCTGAACATACTTATGGATCATATGCGCTGATATTTAGGTTAGTGTGGTTATTGTGGTTAATGGAGAGGTCAGGTCCATGTTTGCTAATACAAAATATAGTGTGCAAATAATGATTTTTGTTTTAGTTAATGTAAGTTTTGCGTGTTTTATGTTTGGTGTTGTTGATGAAGTAATAATGATGTATACATCAATTGAAATGCAGTAAAAAGAATTTTGTGCAAATAAATTAATATATGGCATGTGAAAATATATTTCATTGCTTCGATAACGAGATTTATCAAGTCCGTCAAATTTGTAAATAAGTGTTATGTGTACAATTTATAGCAAAAGTAGTCAAGCTTTAATAATTCATTAGCCAATCTTTTGTTTGTGCTCAAATGTCATGTTTTACCAACTTTTTATTTTATTTTACTTAGATACATAATTGGAATCTAGTTACCTGGACTAATAATAAATTTGTTTCTGGCTTAATTTACTTAGTATGTCATGAAGTTCTAAGAGCTAGATTACGCCAAGAAAGCCTTTGTTGTTTTATATATATATATATATATATATATATATATATATATATATATATATATATATATATATATATGTATATATATGTATATATATGTATATATATATATATATATATATATATATATATATATATATATATATATACATATATATATATATATATATATATATATATATATATATATATATATATATATATATATATATATATATATATATATCATTTCTACGTTATTTTCCTGTGTATTAAAATGTATATCAACTAGATTTTTTTGTAAGTACTATGACGTATTTTGTCAGTTTAACGCTTATTTAATTAAATTTTCGTGTTAAATCATTTTTTTTAATCTACAACTTATATAAATTGTGGGGTTTTGTGGAACCCCAAAGTAGGATTAATTAACATTGATCTTTAGTTTTCGATAAACTGGGGCCCTATTTTGATTTCCCCCGCGAAACACCACAGATTACCAAAAATAATCAAATCAGATAAATTCAGTAACTTATTAATCGTATGCATGTATTGGTTATTTGCTTTATTCTATTTTTATTCACATATATGGCATATATTGAAATATGAGTACATGTAGAAATTAGTTTTACTCTTCCCCTTCCTTGCTGACTGAAATTGGACTGTAACATTACTAATTATCTTGAAGTCCGGGTGAGAACAGGATATTTCAAACCAGGATCTGCTACGAAACAGGATATTTAAAAACAAGATATTTCCAAATTTGGAATGAAAATGGGATTCTAACATGAGTTTTAAACGAAGTTTTGAAATATGGCGAGTAATGATAGAACTCGGTTATTTCTTATTCGATTACGATGACATTCGATATGTATTTTGGATCGAAAAGGAATTCTAAAATGATTTTTAGAGGAAGTTCTGGAATATGGCCAATTAGGATGGAACTCGGTTATTTCTAAACTGATTTAAAAAGTTTAGTCCATTTAAAAAGAAATTCCAAAAGAAACACAATTTATTTCTAGCTCACAATTAGAGTATTTTCAAAAGTTGGCATAAAATTTGTATGGGAGGTTATTTTTGTTATATTATGATAGGATTTATAGACTGATGGGTTTTTATTGAGCCCATTAGCTGCTCTTATTTGTGAAAACAAGTTCTCTATTGGAACCTGATTGAATCAGGCGGTTAATAAATATTCAATCCGAATATTTTTAGATAGAATTTTTATTATCTTAATTTTCGAAGACATAATCCTACATATAAGTTAAAAATTATGCTATTTCCCCATCCAAGATATACCGACTCGTGAATCGGTTTTTATTATATTTTGTTTTAGAATTCAAGCAATCAAATAGCTTGTCAAACATTTCAATAAACTTGTGACTATATAGCAATTGCGATTTGCGAAATTTTCTTCAATTTTATCGCTGTTTTAATTCCGACCACAACGCTTCCACTTAAAACCTGACAGCCAGTTTAACCTTCATTTTTCTCGAATTGATTTGGAAAGATATGCTTTTTTAAAATTCTGGAACAATCTTTAGTTACCGAATCCTTTTCTAAATTATAAAGCTCTTTAATTGACAAATCAATTTTCATTAGAGTATTTCTAACATATTTTATTAGTGTGCAATTATTTTTTGTTTCTCATATTCAAAGAATGGTTTGGTTAAACTGATCCCGAGCATTTTATATTATTTCCGATTATTCGATCGCTGATCACAAATTACGGCTCTTACATTTATGCCTAATTCATTGCATTTATCAATAGTTTTCGGAAATTTGTTGAGCCGATTATTGACATTTTTGGTTGCTAATACTGAAATATTTTTATGTGAGGTAAGTGCATACCTAAATTTTTCGGAAAACGTAAAATTGTCAAGCTTCCATTTATGATCAGCTTTCTTCCACTCAATTTTAAGAGGCCGAAAAACTCCGACATCTAACGGTTGCAAGAGATGAGTAGCATCCGTATAAAGCGCTATTAATATAACTGTATGTTCTTTGCAAAAATAGTATGACAGGGAATTTGGCTCCGCTTTGTTTTAGCCACGGTAAAAATACATTCGTGACATATTCGTAAAAGACCTCGCCAGTCATCCAACCAGAATCGGAGCAGCCCATACATTTTTCATTGTGGTGCAATATTTCCTGACGCATTTATCAAGATGAGTGTTGTAAAAATAAAAGTGCGCTCTCATCACAATTCAATAAGCGCGTCGGGTCGGTCATGATTTCAGTAAAGTTGGTTTCGGAAATAAATATATCGATTAATTCGCTGAAAGTAGTCGAGTATATTTTCTTCCGTAATATTGACATGACTTTTAATTAAATTCTGAGACACTCGTTCAGGTATCTCGGGATTTCACCGCAAAAAACCTTCATACCATCGTCTACTGGGCCTGCCATCCTTAAAATAATTTTACCATTTTTTAAGTTTTTAAGTAACAGCTGCACACTATTCAGTAGCTGATCTTTTGTTGCAGAAAATCCCGCTTTGCCGATGTAAATAATCTAATCTTTTATGTTTGCTTCTGCCTTATAATAGATAAAATAGTTGGGTAGCCTATCGATGCATTTAACGCATATACACCTCTTGCTTTGTATAACAATGCCGTTCGTGAGATTATTTATATTTGTGGCTTGTTGCGTATATTGTCATTCCGTTTGCCGTATTTTGAAATGCCGTATTCGGGTCATCCCAGCTATATTGAAGCTTTATTTTATTTTATATCGCTTAAGTATTGTTTAAATGTATATAAGTATTTGAGAGTTTGCAGTAGTTAATAGAGTAGAAAACTTTCGCAAAGTCTAAGCAAACTACATTATATTGCTTAAAAGCTTTTACAACGTTGCTCGTAAACTACATTAAGTTGGTAGTTTTTGATACAAGTATAAACCAAAACAGCAGATATAACGATTCAATTTGGAAAAGTACTTTTCAAAATTGTAGCTGGACTATAGCATCAGGACCACACCCAATTCCGAACGTTTCTGGATTAACCAACAGAAACAAAAATAAACGTCAAGGAAGCAACATGCATATTGACACATACTACACGAACTGGGCAAATGAACGCATAACTAAAAATTTACTTAGATCACGTTTTAGGAAATGAAAATTAACAAAAACGAAAAAAAAAGAAAACGAAAAAAAAAACATAATTTGAATAAATATTGAAAGAAACGCAAAAATAATAACCAAACCACGAAATTCAAGAAGTAAAAATTACGCAATCGCATCATTATAATATATTCTTGGAATAATATTTCAATATTTTCATTTTTTTTTTTTTTTTTGTAATTGAACACCCTTGAATGTCATTATCACAGATTGCAATTTTATTTGTTGTTTTTGTATAGATGTACGCGAAAAAGCGTTCGATACGTCACGTTGAATTTTAAACGAATTTTTTTTTTTTAGGAAATTGTAAAGTTGGTTTCGTTTCCAATTCCAAAATATTAATTCAGCACACGTTTCTATTTGGATGGGTAATGTGATTCTGTCACAAAAAGTTAATAATCTTTGTTGGTATGTAAGTATTAGTCAATTTGTTTATTCGTACTATAATAATTTGTATTTGTGTACTTACTACTTACTCGTATTTTGTTTGTCTTTTAATAACGTTGCTCTAGATAGATTAACCTTAGATCGAGTTACGTCGAGAAAAATTTAAGAAATATTCGTATATACTTAGGAACAATTAGTTTAGTTCATTGGTACTCAAAAATTAGCAGCGAAATGTTTTTTTTATGTTGTATCTGCTATCATTTGGTTGTGTTTTGCATACGAAGTGTGTCCGATGCATTCGAGGAGTGTGAATTTTTAACATCGTCGGCCATTGCCGACGATGTTAAAAGTCATTAGAATGTCTCGTGAATCTTCAAATTCGGTCAAAGTGACAACCGCAACAAAATCTCAAAGTAATTGAATCATTAAGGTGTATCTTGGTAACGAAAGCAGGGTACGTGTGATCAAGTGACAACGTTAACAATACTGGAACGTCCAATATATAAAGTGTGCAAATTACCAATAAATGAATCAATTGAATCATGGCCGGCGGTATGTTCGAAATCCATAGAGTATTAAAGTATTATAAGTTGACCCTCCACAATATTGTCAATGTTCTTAAAGGTGTGGAGCATAAAGAACGATTACAAATCAATTCAAGTTTCAATTCCAGAACTAACCTAACTTTTGAATCTTGAATTCGCACAAATTTCAACCACCCCCAATTTAATAGCAATGTCGAACGTTGCCATTGACAGTGCAAAACCGTATGAATAAGCTATATTTACGCATGAAATGAGTCAACCTATTAAGCCCATTTAGAGATGAGACAACCACCTAACATGATCTAATGGGAATCATGCACTTGGAAACATGAACGTAAGATGTCCCAAAGTCAAATATAAAAACCATGTATTGATTTCTATTGGTCGGTCTCGGCTCATCCAAGTTGTAAGATCATATCGGTTGCTACTAAATTAGTGTTTGCCGTGACTATTTTTTGTTTTAGTTAGAATTAAAATATAAAGAGTATAGTTGGAAGAACTATAGCTACCAGTCGCTTCTTGAAGCAACTAAAGCTGTGGACCTAGAAAAACCATCCTACACTGCCAGTAAAACACTATGTATTCCAAGATTTATAATCCAAGACCAGAAGAAACACATTACGCCAAGCGGAAAAACAATCGGTATTTTAATTGGTTGTCAGAATGAGGAAAACGGGGTTACTAGTCTCCCGCAATAAAAATCCAATTATTAAATATTGTGAAATTATTAATACTTAATGCGGAGGTAAAATGGCTGAATGCAGTTAGAGGCCTCCAATCACTACACGCCAATTGTCTCTAGAGTAGCTTATCGAATTCTTTCGAAATTGCTGAATTCTGAAGTGACCCAAAACATTATTGGTAGCACTGCTCTCAAACGCTTCATATTTATTGCAACGAAGCACGATATCATCTACTTAAAACCGAAAATGTTGCCTCTGCTTTAAATTTGCTTCCATCGTGCACTTAAGACAGAAACGATTAACTATGAATTTAGAAAGTCGCGGTTCTGATACGTTCTAATACCATTGAAAACTTTAAGGAGTAACATAGCCAGCGTCACATGGCCAGTGTCAAAGTAGAGATCTTTCCTCAGTACGGTGACCACATAAAAACAAACTAACCATTTTTTTGTTGACTTCCAATGGTTCGATTTCTCTCCAAATTGCAACTGATTTTACGTCTATATACGACGGAAGTATTTCTTTTTTTTTTATAATGTGAAACGGACCGTTATAAGGAAAATCTAGAAATTGTTAGATTCTGGCATTCAGAACTACTTAAAATGTATTTTGCTTTAGCAAGTTTTCTGGGACGATAATGTTTTGATTATGCTGTGGTGCAACCAATTTTAGTTGTCTCATTGCCTCTCTTAGCTTTGAACTAATTTAAACATCGACGGTTGGCTATTATTAGTCATTTCACCAGGGAATATCAATGGCGGTCCGTATAGAAAACCTCTATTGGTGTTCGTTTTAGAACTTTGCCAAGACCTGAAAGAGTCTCAAGCCAAGTTATTGGGATCTTGTCAGCCCAACTGCTTTTATTTTTGCGAGTTTTAAGTGATGCTACTAGATGATAAGGAGATGATCACATTCTATGCGATCAAAGAAAATTGATCAGTTCTGAAAACAGTGAAAATTCGAACTGCAATCCCTGATAGGTTGTAACTTTGAGTCGTACGCCGATAGGAGAAACTGTCCTGGGGTTGCTTGTTTAAAATAGTGCGTCCGCAACTACGTTATGTTATTTTTTGATATGACCTATGTCCGTTGTCATACGTCAGTTGTAGTGAAAGTTTTATGAAATGTAAAGTCATATAAAAAGTCCCCGCAGTCCTCCAGTCACTGAAAAAGTCGATGAAATTTTGCAACTGGGAGCAAGATCGCAAGTTGTCGGAAAATAGCGGAGGCATTAAACATCAACTACACGACAGTTTGGAATCATTTGAAAAGAGCAGGCTACAGAAAAAGTTGAGTGTTTGGTGGGATTGGAGACGAGAATTATTCATTATGAGCTGCTGCAACGAGGCGAAACCATTAATTCGGTCCTGTACTGTGCACAACTCGATCGTTTGAACGAAGCAATCCAGAAAGAGCGACCAGAATTGGCTAACAGAAAGGAAGTTGCGGTCCATCATGACTCGATATTTCTCTCGATTGTTTTTTTTAACCAATAGAATTCGTTAAAAATGATGTTTGTTTTTTTCAGCAGTTTTTTCATAAAAATGGTTTATATGCAACTTTTCTACTGAACGAACATGGTGAGACAAAGAGGTAATGATAGGTGTGAAAGAGAGACAAATAAAAACATTTTCGACTATAAATATAAAACGAAAGAAGAAAGCAAAATCGTTCTGCGGTTTATTCATCAACTATGAATAAGAATAACTGAAAAAGGAACGAACGAATGAAAGAACTAAGACAACACTGAAGTCGCCTTTAGCGCGTAACGTTTCGAAGTAAGTTTACAACAGTTAGCAATTGCTAATGATAAAAAAAGAGTATCTTACTGTTTTGGTTACAATTTGTGCTGATAAAGAATTAGCTTCATCTATGATAGTAACTACATGCATATCAAAGAATTCCACTTAAGTATCAAAATTTTAAAAATTCCAGTCGAAATCCACTCCAACACCCTGGTAGGTCGAAAAGCGGCTGAATGACTTACCTCACATTTTAGAATAAGAAGCGCATATCATTTATCAGAGGCTTGTGCCTTCCCGAAAAATAAACGCTAGTTTATCTGTTTCTTACAAGAGCCACTTGTCAAATTCTCAACCAAAAGAATGAATATATTACGTTCCTAGAAATTTAATAGCAAAATCTAAGGTTCAACAGGGAAGATTTTGCATCTCTGCTTAAACCTTGTTCGATCATGCACTTAAGACAAACGATTATATATGGATTCAGAACATTGGAGTTTTACGAGCCGGATTGTGTGAAGAAACAAGTTTCGAAAAGAAGCAACGCGGTGCCAAAAGAATAATTTAACGAGTTGTGAATAAATATTGCAAAATATATTTAAAAAAAAACCAAATGCTTGTTTCGTCGCAGAAATTGTTGCAGATGCTCACAAATCAGCCAGAGTAAAAACTTCTTTACTACCAACAGTGTCGGTTAATGTCAAAAATGGCTTCGATGATGACGAAGTACGCAGATGTCTTTTAGATTCAGGGTCGCAGCTATCTATCATTACGGAATCATGTCTCAGACGACTACGTTTGCCAAAACAACGAACAAAATTCCCACTAACTGGTTTAGAATCATTAAATGTTGTCAGTGCCGTTTAAAACGCTAGCATCAGATTGGGTGTACAGACTTTGAGAAACGGAAGAAGTGCCTTTCAAACCAAAATACACAGAAGAAGAGGTAGCCTGCGAAAACTGTTTTGTCTCCAATGTCCCTAAAATTATCAACAGGCGATTTCTTGTCAAGTTGCCGTTTAAATCAAAATATCGTATTGGTGATTCAAGGCAGTTTGCAGTGCAACGGCTTTTATCGATGGAACGCCGATTTGATAAGGATGAAAATATGAAGAAGTCGTACCTCGCTTTTATGCAAGATCATGAAGGTCTTCAACACATGGTGTTTTCGTCTGTACAAAATAGCATTTCCCACAGATTTAGAGAAAATGTACAGACAAGTTCTAGTCAATAATAAAGATGCAGATTATTAACGAATTGTCTGGAGGGAATTACCTCACCAAGGAATAAAGGATTATAAGTTGCTCACATATGAAACAGCCAGTGCACCGTTTCTTGCTACGCGTGTTCTACAGGAAACAGCGTGTTTTACTATCCAAACAAAGAGTTGATTTTGATAAGGAGGCTTTAAGGGAAGAAAGAAACGCAGTTGCATCTTTCATATTTGTCACATCCAGTAACTCTATTGGTTTGCTTTCGTCATTAACGACACGAATACCTAGTTATACTTAGATAGTAAGAGTAGTCTTCTGACTAAAATTAAATGTGGCACGACTAAGGTCAAATAATGTAACAAAGACAAGGGTGATCGCAACTAAACAAGTTCAGGTTCAATAGAGACGACATCCCCAATGCAGAAAATGTATAAGCATTCTGGGCACATGAAGGTGGAATCATTTCAGAAAAAGAAACCCAAACAATTGAATCCATTCCTCGATAGCGTGGGAACACTTCGTGTAGGTGGAAGATTGAAGCATTCTGGTTTAGAGTAACAAACTAAACACCTCATTATATTACCCAGACACTTCCTACTTACCAAACGTTTAATTCAAGAAAAAACACCGACAACTATTGCACGCGTAATAATCTTCTTAACAGTACGATATTGTAGAACGATATTAGATAATAAGTATCGAGAAGCTTATCAGGCAAGTAATTAATAAATCAATTGTATGCTATAGACAGAAACAAGTTATGTCATCACAGCTAATGGGATTATATTGTAATTAAAATAGTAAAACCCAAATCAAACCAAGTTAAATGCATTTATTAATTTCATCTTTTATCGAGGAATTTATGAACAAATCATCCAACAATACTTAACAGGTAGGTTGGAATCAGGGTCGGAAAGTAATAATGCAGTTATTCTGTACTCTGCTTTAAGAGTCAAAAAGTTTCTTAGTGACGTGTTACGTAAATCAACAGACAACCAGTTTAAACTTCATTAAAAAATCGGTCAGTCCACTGACGCCAGAATACGTGAGTAAAATTTCATATAAAACAAAAATTTTCGTT
The DNA here is from genome assembly GCA_963556175.1 of Tipula confusa. Taxonomy (NCBI): domain Eukaryota; kingdom Metazoa; phylum Arthropoda; class Insecta; order Diptera; family Tipulidae; genus Tipula; species Tipula confusa. The sequence continues at coordinate 95,696,913 of OY744476.1, forward strand.
TAATTATTTACTCCCTAAGTCTCGTATAGTAGATCCTTTACCAGCAGTCAGATCATTTTGGAGTTCCTGCGTGTGATTTAAATAATTGATATGGCAATACCAAAACAGCAGCACCGGTATTAATTATAGAAATTATATTATCAGTTTGAATGTCGGCCGACTTGACATCCGACTGCTCAGTTTTTGGCCCAAGAACCGTATATATTCGATATAATGACCAAATATTTTTTAGTTTTCATTATATGTCGATTTCATAGTATCTGATCTAGATCGAAACTTTATCTAAAAGGCATATATCTGTTATGACTTTACTTATTGTGGCTGAGCTACTAGCGATTTGTTTTACATATGATGTTCCTATCAGAGTCGCTTTACATTTGTCTGCTAGAGTAAGAAAATGGTGGTAACTTCACAGAGTAAAAATGGAGGGATCAACGCGAACACTTCAAATAAAATTACCTTTTACTAATTGTTGATGAGCATATACCTACTATACAATGGTCAATGGGTAAAATAATTAAATTCATCCCAGGATCAGATGGAATTAATCGAATCCATCCTTTCAAATAACACATGAATACACATTTCTAAGAGGATATCTTTATAATAAAAGAATGTGCTAGACATTACAAAAACAAAAACAAAAACTTGTGTCTACAGTAGAAGACTACCGACGGTAGTAAATTTTATATTACTCTGTCTACCTACTCGTTTGTAACCCATCAAAACTCGTTCAACATTTTTCATATTTTTAACAACAATTTTGTAATTAGAATGTAAATAAAAACCAAATGTTTAAAACTAACTATTTTTCTAATTAATAACAAACAAAAAAATAAATAAAACTTTTATAATAAATAAAGCGAACTTACCGAGAAAATTATTAAAAAATTGGTAAATTTTTTATTTAGATAAAAATTCAATTATAAATTATTTTAATTTTTACTCAATTCAACAATTTATATTTTTTATTTATTTCCGTTCCTCTTCCTTCCTGTTCTAACTTAAGATGTATTTACGTAATCCTTTTTAATTAAATAATCCGTATTTTTTTTTTTCAATTTTGTACATGAGAAGGTACAAGATAAACCACTTTAAAATGTTTCACAAAAAAAAACTATAAAAACAAAATTCTAAACAATATTAAAACTATTTAGGAAAAACTTTTCGACTTTTCACCGCACTAAATTAGTCGACGTAAATATTTACAAAATAAAAAAATAAATTTGCATCTAATTAATTTATGTATCATCTTCGGTACCACAAAAACAAAACTTAAATTTACACGAAAATCGCGAAGCAAAAGGTTTTCAGTAGAAAAAAATAATCCTGAAATCTCCCGATGACATTCATTTTAATTAATTACGAATACAAATTTATTTTTTTATTTTTATTTTTTTGATACACCCGGTGATATTTTTATTTTCATTCAAAAAAATAAATAATACACACATATGCACACACACACAAACACACACTTAGAGATAAATTTAAATTACATCATTTTTTTTTTCACATTCACAAATATTTTTTATTCGTATGTTTCTTATTCATTTCGACACATTATCGTTTATATATACTTTGCTCACTTTATCTTTAGAATACACTCGGCAAGTTCAAAAGACAATACGATACGAATAAAAAAACATGAATACAAATTATCGAGAATGAAAAGTTTTTCTGGTGTATTCTCAAAATCTACCAATCTCTTTCGTTTTAAAAATGTTGTCTCTGTTTTGCACTGTGTTTATAAAGAGTAAGACAAACATAAAATAAAAATGTTTGTCGTGCGATTTATGTATTATTTTGCTTATTGGGTAGAGTAGAGAGATAAAAAAATGTAAGGTTAGTTTACATTTAATGTGTTGTTGTTGTTGTGTTGATGTTGTTGAATTTTCTTTCATATGACGACGCGTTCCTGCAAATAAAAAGAAAACGAAATTTATAAGAAAATTTGAAATTGATAAGCAAATTATTTTTCTTTTAAATATTACTACTGGCGATTTTATATAATAGCGAGAATATAATTTACAAACACGAAGAAGAGTACAATCATAATATATTCGCGGGACAAGGGGAGCAGTACAACAATTGAGTACGAAATTATGTTTTCTGTGACCAAATTGAATTTTGTTATGCAGATCTGGTTTTATAACTGGTCAATGACCTAAAAACATAGAATGCAACATTTTTTTTAAAAGCATCATAATTTTGTTTTGCCGACGGGAGTCACATTTGACAAAATCGAACTTAATTTTTCACAAAGGAAATGTTACGGTATTGTCTGATTATTTTATCTGATTGTGTTTCCTTCTCAAATCTTTTTGACCCATCTCTTGTCTACAAATATCGAAGATATTAGTATTGATTTATTGGAAATTGCTAGTTTCCGTGTTATCTCGGTTCTTTGAACTTGAACATAAATTCAGAAATTTACTGAAACGAGGATCTGTCAATGCGAAAATCTGTTTTCACATTACAGAAACTACATTGCAGTTTTCACATTTTACGAAATAATTAAATTTGTTAGGATAAAACGCAACCCAATAAAGTTTACTCTTCACCTTTAAACACAGTTAGAAGGTTCATCAACATTATGTGACACATGTAATAGAAGTAAATTAGAAAAATGTTCTTTCAGGATCATATACTGATTTGACATGACGGATGCGAGTGCCTCCAGCATGTCAAGTGATGTGCGGTTGTTGAGTGTAGTTGAATAAATGATTCAAAACCTTCTGAATCAAATTTACTTTAGATTAGGTCGAAAACACAGAAAAGCGTGAGGATTCAATTTGAGGCAAAATACATAATTTGCCTAACTGGCACAAATACTCTAAGACTAGAACTGTACTAAAGGCAAATGGACATAATAAGAAATATCGGACAATTTGTAATATTTAACCAGAATTTTGGTACAGCATTTGCTCTGCGTATTCACTAATACTAAAATATGATGTACTTAATATACACGTAAGTTACCTTAAGGTTTTACATTTAAATATTGATGAACTCTAGCATGAGGGTAAACAGATACAAGTCAGAGACGGTTAATGAAGTAAACCCTGTAGTTAATAGATTTAGAACTAGAGTTATATTGCGGTTCTGTAACCTTTTAAGGTTGCGAGAATTCTTTACAATTTTGGGTTTGATTTTTAATCGCCTTAGTCTGGCTGACCCGTAACGTATCAACTATCTGGCTCCATCGGATAGCCTTTCAGTATTTGCATTTTATCCATAGCTTGCCATCATTTGCAAGATATGTCAATTTTAGCAGGGTATACAAAGCATAATTGCATGCTCTCTCTCATTTCTTAAAGATAGGGCATAAATTGGCTTATAACTTCGCTTACCCAGACTAAACACTCATCATTAAAATATTTACCTTATTTTGGGTTAAATTATTGCATAATGCACAGTATCGCGTCGATCGTGCACAAACCGGAAATGTTTTCTTAGATAAAGCTGATAAAATTGGTTGTGTTGCTGGGATTTATCAATTTTGAAACGTTGGTGATGAGGGCGTCCGACAAGCTATGCTAAATATGTTAGAAGGTAATTGTGAACGTCAGCGAATGGAATTCATAGCATTAAATGCATGGCAAAAAATACTGATTGATATATAAAATATTTTGTTTCTGGCGTCTGGTGCGTACACCGGACTAGACTGCTTAACTATATTTAGGTTTTAGCGCACAAGCCAGTAAATTTAATGTACGACGTGCTATAGAAAGTCATGCATATTTCGACAACGATCAATCCAAGCGTGATGCTTCCCTACGAAAAGTAAAGGAATATACGATTTGGTTGAATTTGTCATGATCCCAGAGTTTGTCGGATGTTTTCTAAATCTTTTACTCGGAAACGATAAAGTCGAATTACTATTTACAAGAAAAGCACTTGAAGCCAAATAGGAGCTCATGGATTGATGGGCGTAGTTGTTATTTAGTAATTTAGTACCTGAGCCACTGTTTTTTGTTTCACTGTTCAGAAGATCACTGTTTCATTGTCTGGATCGGATGTAAAACGACTCCATACAAATGAGTTTAACGTAAAAGATTTATGCCAGCCCAAATATATAGGTACTTTATGATTCGCATCCAAGTTCAAAAACCACAACGCCACATAGAGAAATTAAAAAAAAGCTATAATATTGCTATAATAATTGCAGTGTTATCAGCAAATGTTGCTATCTGAGTTTCATCTGTATTGGGCAAATCTCTTGTATGCAGGATATAAAGAATTGGCTCTAAAATAATACCTTGTGGTATTTTTGTTGTTATTTTCGTCAATGAAGAGAATTGATCATCATATTTTACCCTTAAATGTCGGTCAGCTAAGTAGGATTTTAGAATCTGATTAAACTGATTTGGTAGATCTCGATGTAGTTTATATTCTAGTCCTCTGTGCCATACTTTATCGAAGGTTTGAGCTACACTATATACTTTCTATTTTAATGAAAATATAAAGAATTAATTAAAGACGATTACTATTGATTATGTTCTAAAAACAGTTTTCCTTCGTAAATGTAAAAATGTCTAAATTATTTATAATTTTTAGTGCCTACAGTAAAAAAACATAAAAATAAAAATTATAGGTTAAGGTTAGTGTTGTTACCAGAATCACTGATGCGGAGTAAAAATATAAAAAAAACAACATAAAACTACATGATACCTCTATGGCAGAAAAACGTAACAAAAAAAAAATTTAAATTGGAAAAGGTGATTTCACCTTTTAGTTTTGTTTGTCGCGTACGACATTAAAACAAAAGTGTATATTTGTGTAGCGCGTATAATTGAAACTGTTGAACTGGCACAAAGATTGAATAAATATACATATTTGTTGTGATTGTGTCTATCGATATGGTATTAAAGAAAATAAATCACCCAGCAGCTACCCATCTTATAGCTTATATATAGCTTTGGTCAGTCACTACTCGTTTCACCGATAAATCGTATTCGACACAATAATATACCATTTACCCATATGCATGAGTAATGCGTCTAATGGATAAATAAACTGTAAAATAGAATAACACGTGTGTGAAAACGAAAACATTAAGCCCATAAACAAAAATCTTATCGTCAGGAAATTGTACCCAAGATAAAACTCTATATAAGTTGATGTTTGTACACACTATATATACTTACAGTATGACTAGACGAACAGTATACATCATAGGTAGTATTTTTGGATGTGTGGTTTAAGTATTTTGATTCTGAAAAAAGTGTTTTTGTTTTCGGATAATGCATAATTTTGCTTTAATTTGCTGCTATAACATAAAAGGACGAATGCCCTGGTAATATTTTTGAAAATAGATTTTGTCCCGTTCGTTTAAGATAACTGAACGATTCATATATCATCAAAAATAATTTTTAAATTTAACCGTAGGTATATAAAATGTATCTAACTCGGGGCCGTTTACATTGCCTCTCACACTTTCAACCATTTAATACAAATTGTATGTGAACTTTTTACTTAGGTGGTCAGCCCAACAAAGTATCTTGGCTAAACGATTATATTATTATATTATTATATTATTATATTATTATATTATTATATTATTATATTATTATATTATTATATTATTATATTATTATATTATTATATTATTATATTATTATATTATTATATTATTATATTATTATATTATTATATTATTATATTATTATATTATTATATTATTATATTATTATATTATTATATTATTATATTATTATATTATTATATTATTATATTATTATATTATTATATTATTATATTATTATATTATTATATTATTATATTATTATATTATTATATTATTATATTATTATATTATTATATTATTATATTATTATATTATTATATTATTATATTATTATATTATTATATTATTATATTATTATATTATTATATTATTATATTATTATATTATTATATTATTATATTATTATATTATTATATTATTATATTATTATATTATTATATTATTATATTATTATATTATTATATTATTATATTATTATATTATTATATTATTATATTATTATATTATTATATTATTATATTATTATATTATTATATTATTATATTATTATATTATTATATTATTATATTATTATATTATTATATTATTATATTATTATATTATTATATTATTATATTATTATATTATTATATTATTATATTATTATATTATTATATTATTATATTATTATATTATTATATTATTATATTATTATATTATTATATTATTATATTATTATATTATTATATTATTATATTATTATATTATTATATTATTATATTATTATATTATTATATTATTATATTATTATATTATTATATTATTATATTATTATATTATTATATTATTATATTATTATATTATTATATTATTATATTATTATATTATTATATTATTATATTATTATATTATTATATTATTATATTATTATATTATTATATTATTATATTATTATATTATTATATTATTATATTATTATATTATTATATTATTATATTATTATATTATTATATTATTATATTATTATATTATTATATTATTATATTATTATATTATTATATTATTATATTATTATATTATTATATTATTATATTATTATATTATTATATTATTATATTATTATATTATTATATTATTATATTATTATATTATTATATTATTATATTATTATATTATTATATTATTATATTATTATATTATTATATTATTATATTATTATATTATTATATTATTATATTATTATATTATTATATTATTATATTATTATATTATTATATTATTATATTATTATATTATTATATTATTATATTATTATATTATTATATTATTATATTATTATATTATTATATTATTATATTATTATATTATTATATTATTATATTATTATATTATTATATTATTATATTATTATATTATTATATTATTATATTATTATATTATTATATTATTATATTATTATATTATTATATTATTATATTATTATATTATTATATTATTATATTATTATATTATTATATTATTATATTATTATATTATTATATTATTATATTATTATATTATTATATTATTATATTATTATATTATTATATTATTATATTATTATATTATTATATTATTATATTATTATATTATTATATTATTATATTATTATATTATTATATTATTATATTATTATATTATTATATTATTATATTATTATATTATTATATTATTATATTATTATATTATTATATTATTATATTATTATATTATTATATTATTATATTATTATATTATTATATTATTATATTATTATATTATTATATTATTATATTATTATATTATTATATTATTATATTATTATATTATTATATTATTATATTATTATATTATTATATTATTATATTATTATATTATTATATTATTATATTATTATATTATTATATTATTATATTATTATATTATTATATTATTATATTATTATATTATTATATTATTATATTATTATATTATTATATTATTATATTATTATATTATTATATTATTATATTATTATATTATTATATTATTATATTATTATATTATTATATTATTATATTATTATATTATTATATTATTATATTATTATATTATTATATTATTATATTATTATATTATTATATTATTATATTATTATATTATTATATTATTATATTATTATATTATTATATTATTATATTATTATATTATTATATTATTATATTATTATATTATTATATTATTATATTATTATATTATTATATTATTATATTATTATATTATTATATTATTATATTATTATATTATTATATTATTATATTATTATATTATTATATTATTATATTATTATATTATTATATTATTATATTATTATATTATTATATTATTATATTATTATATTATTATATTATTATATTATTATATTATTATATTATTATATTATTATATTATTATATTATTATATTATTATATTATTATATTATTATATTATTATATTATTATATTATTATATTATTATATTATTATATTATTATATTATTATATTATTATATTATTATATTATTATATTATTATATTATTATATTATTATATTATTATATTATTATATTATTATATTATTATATTATTATATTATTATATTATTATATTATTATATTATTATATTATTATATTATTATATTATTATATTATTATATTATTATATTATTATATTATTATATTATTATATTATTATATTATTATATTATTATATTATTATATTATTATATTATTATATTATTATATTATTATATTATTATATTATTATATTATTATATTATTATATTATTATATTATTATATTATTATATTATTATATTATTATATTATTATATTATTATATTATTATATTATTATTATTATATTATTATATTATTATATTATTATATTATTATATTATTATATTATTATATTATTATATTATTATATTATTATATTATTATATTATTATATTATTATATTATTATATTATTATATTATTATATTATTATATTATTATATTATTATATTATTATATTATTATATTATTATATTATTATATTATTATATTATTATATTATTATATTATTATATTATTATATTATTATATTATTATATTATTATATTATATATTATTATATTATTATATTATTATATTATTATATTATTATATTATTATATTATTATATTATTATATTATTATATTATTATATTATTATATTATTATATTATTATATTATTATATTATTATATTATTATATTATTATATTATTATATTATTATATTATTATATTATTATATTATTATATTATTATATTATTATATTATTATATTATTATATTATTATATTATTATATTATTATATTATTATATTATTATATTATTATATTATTATATTATTATATTATTATATTATTATATTATTATATTATTATATTATTATATTATTATATTATTATATTATTATATTATTATATTATTATATTATTATATTATTATATTATTATATTATTATATTATTATATTATTATATTATTATATTATTATATTATTATATTATTATATTATTATATTATTATATTATTATATTATTATATTATTATATTATTATATTATTATATTATTATATTATTATATTATTATATTATTATATTATTATATTATTATATTATTATATTATTATATTATTATATTATTATATTATTATATTATTATATTATTATATTATTATATTATTATATTATTATATTATTATATTATTATATTATTATATTATTATATTATTATATTATTATATTATTATATTATTATATTATTATATTATTATATTATTATATTATTATATTATTATATTATTATATTATTATATTATTATATTATTATATTATTATATTATTATATTATTATATTATTATATTATTATATTATTATATTATTATATTATTATATTATTATATTATTATATTATTATATTATTATATTATTATATTATTATATTATTATATTATTATATTATTATATTATTATATTATTATATTATTATATTATTATATTATTATATTATTATATTATTATATTATTATATTATTATATTATTATATTATTATATTATTATATTATTATATTATTATATTATTATATTATTATATTATTATATTATTATATTATTATATTATTATATTATTATATTATTATATTATTATATTATTATATTATTATATTATTATATTATTATATTATTATATTATTATATTATTATATTATTATATTATTATATTATTATATTATTATATTATTATATTATTATATTATTATATTATTATATTATTATATTATTATATTATTATATTATTATATTATTATATTATTATATTATTATATTATTATATTATTATATTATTATATTATTATATTATTATATTATTATATTATTATATTATTATATTATTATATTATTATATTATTATATTATTATATTATTATATTATTATATTATTATATTATTATATTATTATATTATTATATTATTATATTATTATATTATTATATTATTATATTATTATATTATTATATTATTATATTATTATATTATTATATTATTATATTATTATATTATTATATTATTATATTATTATATTATTATATTATTATATTATTATATTATTATATTATTATATTATTATATTATTATATTATTATATTATTATATTATTATATTATTATATTATTATATTATTATATTATTATATTATTATATTATTATATTATTATATTATTATATTATTATATTATTATATTATTATATTATTATATTATTATATTATTATATTATTATATTATTATATTATTATATTATTATATTATTATATTATTATATTATTATATTATTATATTATTATATTATTATATTATTATATTATTATATTATTATATTATTATATTATTATATTATTATATTATTATATTATTATATTATTATATTATTATATTATTATATTATTATATTATTATATTATTATATTATTATATTATTATATTATTATATTATTATATTATTATATTATTATATTATTATATTATTATATTATTATATTATTATATTATTATATTATTATATTATTATATTATTATATTATTATATTATTATATTATTATATTATTATATTATTATATTATTATATTATTATATTATTATATTATTATATTATTATATTATTATATTATTATATTATTATATTATTATATTATTATATTATTATATTATTATATTATTATATTATTATATTATTATATTATTATATTATTATATTATTATATTATTATATTATTATATTATTATATTATTATATTATTATATTATTATATTATTATATTATTATATTATTATATTATTATATTATTATATTATTATATTATTATATTATTATATTATTATATTATTATATTATTATATTATTATATTATTATATTATTATATTATTATATTATTATATTATTATATTATTATATTATTATATTATTATATTATTATATTATTATATTATTATATTATTATATTATTATATTATTATATTATTATATTATTATATTATTATATTATTATATTATTATATTATTATATTATTATATTATTATATTATTATATTATTATATTATTATATTATTATATTATTATATTATTATATTATTATATTATTATATTATTATATTATTATATTATTATATTATTATATTATTATATTATTATATTATTATATTATTATATTATTATATTATTATATTATTATATTATTATATTATTATATTATTATATTATTATATTATTATATTATTATATTATTATATTATTATATTATTATATTATTATATTATTATATTATTATATTATTATATTATTATATTATTATATTATTATATTATTATATTATTATATTATTATATTATTATATTATTATATTATTATATTATTATATTATTATATTATTATATTATTATATTATTATATTATTATATTATTATATTATTATATTATTATATTATTATATTATTATATTATTATATTATTATATTATTATATTATTATATTATTATATTATTATATTATTATATTATTATATTATTATATTATTATATTATTATATTATTATATTATTATATTATTATATTATTATATTATTATATTATTATATTATTATATTATTATATTATTATATTATTATATTATTATATTATTATATTATTATATTATTATATTATTATATTATTATATTATTATATTATTATATTATTATATTATTATATTATTATATTATTATATTATTATATTATTATATTATTATATTATTATATTATTATATTATTATATTATTATATTATTATATTATTATATTATTATATTATTATATTATTATATTATTATATTATTATATTATTATATTATTATATTATTATATTATTATATTATTATATTATTATATTATTATATTATTATATTATTATATTATTATATTATTATATTATTATATTATTATATTATTATATTATTATATTATTATATTATTATATTATTATATTATTATATTATTATATTATTATATTATTATATTATTATATTATTATATTATTATATTATTATATTATTATATTATTATATTATTATATTATTATATTATTATATTATTATATTATTATATTATTATATTATTATATTATTATATTATTATATTATTATATTATTATATTATTATATTATTATATTATTATATTATTATATTATTATATTATTATATTATTATATTATTATATTATTATATTATTATATTATTATATTATTATATTATTATATTATTATATTATTATATTATTATATTATTATATTATTATATTATTATATTATTATATTATTATATTATTATATTATTATATTATTATATTATTATATTATTATATTATTATATTATTATATTATTATATTATTATATTATTATATTATTATATTATTATATTATTATATTATTATATTATTATATTATTATATTATTATATTATTATATTATTATATTATTATATTATTATATTATTATATTATTATATTATTATATTATTATATTATTATATTATTATATTATTATATTATTATATTATTATATTATTATATTATTATATTATTATATTATTATATTATTATATTATTATATTATTATATTATTATATTATTATATTATTATATTATTATATTATTATATTATTATATTATTATATTATTATATTATTATATTATTATATTATTATATTATTATATTATTATATTATTATATTATTATATTATTATATTATTATATTATTATATTATTATATTATTATATTATTATATTATTATATTATTATATTATTATATTATTATATTATTATATTATTATATTATTATATTATTATATTATTATATTATTATATTATTATATTATTATATTATTATATTATTATATTATTATATTATTATATTATTATATTATTATATTATTATATTATTATATTATTATATTATTATATTATTATATTATTATATTATTATATTATTATATTATTATATTATTATATTATTATATTATTATATTATTATATTATTATATTATTATATTATTATATTATTATATTATTATATTATTATATTATTATATTATTATATTATTATATTATTATATTATTATATTATTATATTATTATATTATTATATTATTATATTATTATATTATTATATTATTATATTATTATATTATTATATTATTATATTATTATATTATTATATTATTATATTATTATATTATTATATTATTATATTATTATATTATTATATTATTATATTATTATATTATTATATTATTATATTATTATATTATTATATTATTATATTATTATATTATTATATTATTATATTATTATATTATTATATTATTATATTATTATATTATTATATTATTATATTATTATATTATTATATTATTATATTATTATATTATTATATTATTATATTATTATATTATTATATTATTATATTATTATATTATTATATTATTATATTATTATATTATTATATTATTATATTATTATATTATTATATTATTATATTATTATATTATTATATTATTATATTATTATATTATTATATTATTATATTATTATATTATTATATTATTATATTATTATATTATTATATTATTATATTATTATATTATTATATTATTATATTATTATATTATTATATTATTATATTATTATATTATTATATTATTATATTATTATATTATTATATTATTATATTATTATATTATTATATTATTATATTATTATATTATTATATTATTATATTATTATATTATTATATTATTATATTATTATATTATTATATTATTATATTATTATATTATTATATTATTATATTATTATATTATTATATTATTATATTATTATATTATTATATTATTATATTATTATATTATTATATTATTATATTATTATATTATTATATTATTATATTATTATATTATTATATTATTATATTATTATATTATTATATTATTATATTATTATATTATTATATTATTATATTATTATATTATTATATTATTATATTATTATATTATTATATTATTATATTATTATATTATTATATTATTATATTATTATATTATTATATTATTATATTATTATATTATTATATTATTATATTATTATATTATTATATTATTATATTATTATATTATTATATTATTATATTATTATATTATTATATTATTATATTATTATATTATTATATTATTATATTATTATATTATTATATTATTATATTATTATATTATTATATTATTATATTATTATATTATTATATTATTATATTATTATATTATTATATTATTATATTATTATATTATTATATTATTATATTATTATATTATTATATTATTATATTATTATATTATTATATTATTATATTATTATATTATTATATTATTATATTATTATATTATTATATTATTATATTATTATATTATTATATTATTATATTATTATATTATTATATTATTATATTATTATATTATTATATTATTATATTATTATATTATTATATTATTATATTATTATATTATTATATTATTATATTATTATATTATTATATTATTATATTATTATATTATTATATTATTATATTATTATATTATTATATTATTATATTATTATATTATTATATTATTATATTATTATATTATTATATTATTATATTATTATATTATTATATTATTATATTATTATATTATTATATTATTATATTATTATATTATTATATTATTATATTATTATATTATTATATTATTATATTATTATATTATTATATTATTATATTATTATATTATTATATTATTATATTATTATATTATTATTATAAACTTTCAGCCTGTACACCGAGACGGAAAAAAGGACGTTTTCAATTAACTTTTCCACTAAGATTCGAAGTTCTCAAGGTTTCGGAAACATTTTTAAGATGTTTTATACGGATAGTGTTTTATATTACTACCGAATTTTTACAAAAATTACAAATTTTTGAATGCGGAAAACCGATTTTTTCAGAGGAATGCTAAACTCAATGGTTTACAATTTGAAAGCAATCCAATATTATTCAACCAGCTTTAGCTTGGGTGCTGTGTATGTTTTATATAGATACAGCATGCTCTGTGGAAAATTTCAAAGACCTGATTTCTATATACCGAGTGACGGTTGAAATATATCACACTTCCAAAGAATTACACAATTGTGTAGGTTGGATTTTAGTTTCGATGATATTTTATATAGTAAAACAAATTTTTAACATTTTTATTTACCAACACATTTGTGTGGATTGAGCTTACGATTAAGTTACTTTTTTTAGTGGATACGAAAGCGATAAGCAAAATAGACTTCAATGAATTTCCCATCTTTTTTTAATTTATAGTGCGAAAAATGCACCGTAAAGGTTTTTTAGCAATACAATTTCCACTGTCATCCATCCTGAATCACTTCTTCCTATCCTCCATTCGGCTGGCCTCCTTTTAGCTTACAAGAATTCTTTTGTTAGGTAAACTCACCATTAAAGAATCAAGTGTTCCTTGCGCATTGCCCATCACAAGTATTGTAACATTTTATTTGAAAATTGAAAATACGTTCCGGATGATTAAATGTGAATAAACAACCATTTGCTTCAAAGTAAGCGATAATTTTGGTAAGCCATTTTTTTGTTTTGTTTTCTGTAACTTCTGCCCGAATATTTTTAGAAACTGAAGATTGTTTTTTATTTTCAAAACCCCTTCGTATTAGAGACGATCTATGGTCTAGCCCTTCTTTGTGCGCAATTTGCAAAACTTTAGCAAGTAAAGGGTCCAATAAAAAAAATCGATATGAATAATCGAATTTTAGCCATGTGATTTTGGCCATGGCATATATATGATTTTGGCCATGGCCATATCATTTTGGCCATGGCCCTTCCCTTATGTCGAAAATATACTCAAGTTATGTTGAAACTTTGCCTTAACCGTAAACAACTATACATATACATATTTTGTTGAAAATACATATATTTCTGGCTACTTCTTATTTGTTTCGGTCACTTTTATAACTTTACCTGTTATACAGTAAATTTTCGCTGATCAACACTACGACTTTATTTGTTGTAAAATAAAGCTTGATCGGAAGCTTTATTTTACAACCTTATCGTTGTCGTGTTTTTTTTGCATAAGTTGTCCAAAGAAAATCGTAATGTTGTACACATAAAAATGTTTCCATAACATAATTTACTAAAAGAAATAAAACAGCATTGTCAGCATCGTATATCATAATAACAATAATAACTGAAGTGACCAGTAACTTCTCACGAAATGATTTGGAAAATAAAGATAAAATTCAACCCATAGTTAAAAATACAGTATGTCTTAAAAGCTCACGGGGCTTAAGCGCTTGAAGGTTTGGGGTTTTACCAAATATTTTTCAGATGAAAACATTTTGACGGATCATGTATTCGTGGATACACCAAATAAAAGAATTTTGATAAAGAAATGCCAATTAGAATAGTAGTAAATTCTACACTTGCACATTTATGCCGCTTGTGATGCCATCACCCAAGCTAAAGCTGGTTGAATAATATTGGATTGCTTTCAAATTATATATATATATATATATATATATATATATATATATATATATATATATATATATATATATAAATATATACATATATATATATATATATATATATATATATATATATATATATATATATATATATATATATATATATATATATATATATACATATATATACATATATATATATATATATATATATATATATATATATATATATATATATATATATATATATATATATATATATATATATAAATATATACATATATATATATATATATATATATATATATATATATATATATATATATATATATATATATATATATATATAACAATAACAAGACGCGACTTCATACTTTAAAATTTACATACTCCTATTTCTTAATACCAGCTTCCCAACATTATAGTAAGACAACTAAAGTGGTGCCAATCTACGTTACATCGCTATTTAACTATATATTTTCCAACTACACATAAATATGGTCTAACGACACAAGGTTAAAAATAATGTAAAAAGAACCGAATGGAAAATTTTCCCCCAATTTACATGACAAAAGTGGAATAAATAAAAAACGAAAATAAATTATAAATAATAATAAAGCAAGTTACCATTAGTGGAAATACATAACATACTCCAACAACCCCTTTAAATTTAAACACCATCATCGCGTCGTGAAACCTTTAATTATAGACATTTTGTCAAACAAACAAACCAAATGAAATAAAAAAAAAACTCTGTTACACAACTTCAACCTGATTGTCTAGGGTTATGGATACGCGATATTGTAGTATCAAAACAATTAACGATTTACATATGTACGTCTATGTATACAATATATGGAAAATAATAATCTGATCAGCTGTTATATCGATCGTATATACACGTTAATGATGTTCGACGATATCATTTTACTCTGCAAGTGACATTTCTAACAAAAAACCAATAACAACAAAATAATAATAGTAACGAGCAACGGGAGGTCTTAAGATCTTTTTAACTCGATTTTTTGTCTCGTGTACATTTTTCGTTGTGTTGGCTGGGATTTTGTATAATTTTTTTCGGCAATTTATAATTTAACACACAATTTAAGATATTTTACGACTGCTGTGTGTATGCTTATACATATAAACGAGTATTATATTATACGGAGCCAACAGAAAGAAAACGTAATTTTTTTTTTGTATTTCTAAGAGAAAAAAAAGATGTGAAAAGACCCCAAAAGAATGTTGAAACTTTTTTTGTTTTTTTTTTTACATTTTCTGTTGAGTAGATTTACATAATCAAAAATTTAATGGTGGATGCTGATATGCTGGTACCGCGCATATTTTTGTTTTTGGGGTGAAAGAAGGTGATTAATTATTTTAGTATGTGTCTCTGGAAAAAAGAGATTACATTTTAAAGGATTACTACAGGATGCGATTTTGTACCTTTTAAAGACACATTTCTTTTAAAGATACTGGGTATTCTTTTTTTGTTTGTCATGAGCCGGGTATATTCAGCACAATTAGAGAAACAATTAGAACTACTTAACAATATTATACAACAAGCAGCAACAAGCAACAAGGTTATGTGGATAGAGCATGTCAAAGTACAGAAAAATGTACTGTCTTATAGGAGGGAATTCCATATATTTTATATACATAAAACCAAGATTTAGGTCAAATATAAAATCTTCCAAGAAAATAACTTCTAAGAAGTATTTAAAAGTCAAGGATGACGTCATCCACACTAATATTGAAAACAGTTGTTAAAACTGGCATAAGTGATATCACTCTTAGTATCAATTTCAAACATATGATTTTGAAACTATATAAAATTTATTGGGTTTTGCATTTCAGACGAGAACAAAAAATGATAACCCAGATACTAATGACCAAGAAAATATTAATCTGTTTAAACAAAAACAATCCAGCTGACGTTTATCAATAGACACTACATTATAGTGTGAGGCGGTAGTTTAATATAATCGAAAGCGCTGGAGTTGGTTTAAGACAGTAGCATAGAAGCAATTATACTATCATGGTAAATTGTTAAATAAATGTGGCAGAGAAGTTTATAGCGGACATATAAGACGGTAAGTACCGCTACAATTAAGTGATTAAAGAGGACTCGGTAACTATCGTCATCGTCGCGTTTGGGGCCATAAATTATGCCCATGACCCTCACAAAACTAATTAGCGAATTTTCATATTAATTCGTTAGGTTTCAGTTCTCACATTGATACGTGACAACGGGTTTGATCAACAACTCTAAATTGTAGGCATTGGCAAGGTATTTAGACTTTAGTAGTGGACGCAATGTGGTTAAAACTATCAAAATCCATGGCGTGTTAGTCTAATTATAATCTAACGTTAAATATGGCGTTGACAACGGAAGTGTTCAGTTTTTTCTAGACAAAATTTATTTTATCGAACTGGTAATTGATTTCAAATAAGTAAAAATGCTGTTTTGCTTTTCAGAACCTTTGCAGTCATAAAGTCATTTGAAATAAGGTTCACTTGTCGTTGGGACTATGGAAGTATTGGTCATACAATGGTTAATTCAATTGATTTGTAATCTTTAATCAATTTTTTAAAAATATAATTTATATTATAATTTTTATAATTTTATATTTTAATGATGTAATAAATTAATTAATTGTAAATTTCAGACAAAAACTGATCCAATTTATTATAGCACACGGCTTGTAGAAATTATATTATTATGTTATTGTATTATGGATTAATTATTTATAATTATCTAAAAATTAATTTAATTTATTATAGGCTTGGAGAAACTAGTTCATGCTGGAGTTGCTGATAAGAGATGACAGAATATAGCAAACATAATGCAGAACAGTTCAATAAAGTTATGATTGTTTTATGCTAACATTAGTTTAAATATTGGCTACCGGAAAGTCAGACCAATTCTGTCGTTACTGACATATCTTTCCTTTCCCTACACTACAAAAATAGAATATAATTGTGCCGCAATGATCATGATGTGTCTAAAACCGGGTCGTTTCGATCATGCATGGAATTATATTTATAGAAATATAAATATATGAAAATCTCTCCTATCCTACCGATTGTAAAACGTAAAAAGGCTGTGGGAATAGGACCGGCATTAACCGGAACATTTGTCTAATCAATCAATCAATCAGGTCGATCTATCGTTGGGATTAAGAATGATTAAGAATGTGTTTTATCATTAATTTCGGAGTTTTTCAGAAATGATTCCTTAAGCAGCTCAAAACTTACCAAATTTGTTTATATACTTACCACCATACCCCACAACAGCATGTTTGAATCACGAATACAACACTATTTTACTAATCAGTATTTCAAGATTTACTTAGGCTCAGGTAGTTAATCTACAAAATTATTTTCTGTAAGATTTAAAGTATAACTTGAAGTTGACTGAATAGAAAATATCTACCTAGTCGATGAAGTTTTGATGAGGAAGAAATCGATGAAAGATGTATATGAAGTACCTGAACCCAACTCTAGATAGAATCTAGCGAATTTCGATGTACCTCCAGCAAATATTGATGATCAACAAGTAACTGTATTTACCTCTTCAACACTTGATGGGGCCATCACAATAAACCGCGACGTAAATGAAATGAAATACTTGATTTTTCAAAAGCCGACGCAAACCGATATATTGTTAAATCGACGCACAATTAGAATAAATCGATCGGTCCTATAATTGACAAAGAATAAAGCTTTAGATTTTGTCGGTCACTGCGTAAAGTAGGAAGTTAAAAATAAACGCGAAACACTTCAAAGATCTCAGAAAAAGATGCAATAATTAAAAAAGGCAGCCTCCAAGTGCCAATGCAGATTGTTTGGTAGCTAATATCATCTAATATAATCTGTATTAAGTAGATAACTGCCTGTCGGTTGGACAGGTTCCTTCGAAAATAACAATGGGAACCGATCCTTAGCATCGTTGGCTTGTCGTAGAAAGCGACTTCAAAAAAGTTGGATTCCTGGGATTAATACCCGCATTCCTAAACCTTGTGTTAACAATAGCATTTTTTTCATATTGATTACCAAAGGGGTCTGGTCCCTACATTACTCTTATTTAAAAAATTATTTCAAATACAATTTTTTTATTCGTCATTTAGTATGGAATAATAAAAGAATTTGGTCTTCAACTTCGACCCCACCGTTGGATTTATTATAGTACAAAATCGCTTCCGTTGTTCTTTTTTGGCCATTGTTCTTTTTCGGTACTATATTGTAGAATAAAAATTCTAGAATAAATCGGGCGTTAGGGATTTTTTTACTCATTTCTGTCTAATATCCTTTTAGCCACTTACACTCTTGTAAGGTTGTGCAATAAAGAATCAGCTACGATCGTTTGACTCGAATTTGCATATTGAATGCCAAATGCATTAACTGTCTACATCTCCTTGGTTTATAGCTGCATCTGGATTTTAACCAATATAAATATTCCCGTGCAATGGATAATGTGTTTTATCATTACATGCCCACCAGATTTTAATCTCATACCGCACTGAATTACTCAATGTCCAACGAGTGTCCAATGCTGTATTTAAAGGTTTTTAAATATACTTAAACTGCGAAGATGTGCATAGAGGACCCATCCTTTGAAGAATTCACATTGGACATGCAGAGACAAATAATAAATCATTCACTTGGACTTGATTGCAGTGATTCCGAACTCTTGATATTTGAAGAAGATCCTTTGTGGACTAATATTTTCGACCTTATTTGATTAGTAAGGTAAAGCGAAGTTATCTCTGAAAAATGGAAAGTGGCAACATTATACTATGGCGAAAACTATTGCAGTATAGCTCTGCAGAGAGAATAACTTCCGCTGGTGAAGAAAATTTTATGAGACTACCAAGGAAGGTTTTGTCCGTACCGGTCGGTCAATGACTCAATGATCAACATTTTCTGCTGAACATGATTCTTTCTAAATATTACGAAACATTTCGTTACGTCTATTAGATGTTCTTGGATTTCCAGCAAGCCTATATAAATCATTTCATCGGAATAGCTTATGGTCGCTTTGCCTAAAATAAAATATGTGATCAATGGATTCCGACACCAAGACGCTATTGATGAACTTCCGATAGCTCTTTACTCATGATAATTGTGTGGGACGAGATATAAAAGCCGGATCTCGTAGTTGGCAAACCATCCTTTGCATATGTCACGGTTTAATTTTAAAAACGAAGTTCCGACAAGCTGACGTTACACAAGTGAGATACACAAGTGAGATAGAACTCTGACGGGTGAGTATGAGAAATGGTTAATGACATTCAAAATTAGAACCATGCTCATGATATATAGCCCAAACGCGACGTTGGCGGCACATACCGTATTTTCTTACACCATACGAGATCAGGATTTTAATGACAATTTCTGAAGTTCATGAAGTGAAATAACAGCAAGTTCCCTAGCTCGACAAGCAATGGTAACCCCGATAACGGATTTAGAAACCAATAATTGTTACTCGTTTGTTAAAGTACCGTAAACATTAAAAAGAATCATTTTTCAAATCAAGTGAAATTATTATTCTTCTAGCGAATTATATATAAAACAAAACAAACAAAAAAAAAAAAACTTTCAAATTATAAAATTCTTGGAACGTATTTTATGCATTCGCTCACCAAAGAGACCACGAGTATTTTTTTTGATGATATGCCCATAGCGTACTTTTGTGCACGATGATCAGACAACGCAGCGCATCACAATAATTTTAACATAAAATTTTATTTTTAAACAATAGACCGATACGAAGCACATACAGGAACGTGCAGTAAATATACAATTTTTTTGTACATAGCCAACTCGTATGTGACAAAGTTACTACATATACATTTTTTTATTTCGATGAAGATGATAATTATTAGGTTTGCGTAGTAAATAGTAGGTAGGAACTAAATTATATTCAATTGAATTCCAAGTCCATAATTATTTTGTGATTGTGTGTGTGCAAAACTATATACATTATAATTTAGTATTAAAAAGTGTATATATCACCTTTAAGGTGTACACACATAATTATAATTTTATAAGTAATTAATTAAGGCATTTGTTTTATTGGCATTAGTGTGCGGTTAATGGATTTGTTTACAAATGAACAGCTAAACAAAAATCGTTTGACTTACTTAATTTGTTAATTAAGAAATTTATTTAGACCATCGAGCCTAAGTCACTTGTCTAAGTCGAACAAAAAGGGATGTATAGCAACAGTAAATTGAATAAATTTGATGGCGACATTTTGACAAAACCAGCATGATATTATTTTATGATTTTATTTGGCTTTTCTTAACCAACATTTTTTGTTGTTGTTGGTTTTATTTTATTGGTGTTATTGTTGATGGTCGTTTTCTTAGAAAACCTTATGTTTATTTATGTATGTGTATACTATGTGCTATAGTATAGCACATATACAATAAAAACAAATGTACCTGGGAACTAAACGTACCTTAATGTGTACAAAATAGACGTAAATATACTTTTGACCATCATGATTTTGAACCATGTTGTTAGATACGTGAATATATATATATATATATATATATATATATATATATATATATATATATATATATATATATATATATATTCATATATATATATATATATATATATATATATATATATATATATATATATATATATATATATATATATATATATATATATATATATATATTCATATATATATATATATCCATATATATATCCATATATAATTTGTATCTAAGTATATATGGAGTTGAAAAGATAAAATGATTTAATCCGTTTTACATAATTGGATTTATTTATATTTTAATGTACATAATTTAGAATTTCAGGTAAATCTCTACACGTTCTGATCGTATTATAGCTTAACAAAAACAGAAATACGTCATCACTGTTTCAAATTGATAAAAAAAAAAAAAAGTTGACAGCATAAGTATACACTTATAGTGTGTGCAATTAATCATGAACTTAATTAAAATAATTGTTTAATTGTGAATTTAACTAAATTTTGACGTAAGAAAATTAAAACAATAATTAAAGTGTCATGCACTGTATATATTATTACAAATTTTATTTTATTTTAAATTTTTACTTTTTAAAGACATAAAGTAATTTCTTATTTAACTCTCATACTTAAGTTACAAGTCAAATAATGTGACTCAAAGTTTGTAATTTGCAATGTAATAGATAGAAAAAAATTGGTTTTTACACGCCATTGCTGGCCTGTACCAAATCAACAATTTGAGTCGAACAGGTTGGGTCCTAAACGTGCCTCTGAAGTCACTACATCAAATCCCTGATGTCAGGGTAGACAAGAACGTCATTAGCATATTCTTTCGTCCAATATTCTTTTGACCAAGAACATGGTCTGAGAGCTTGACGAGGTAGGGCATAGAGGTTACACCACTACTGAAAACAAAATCGTCTTGGTCTCTAAAACCTGCGGTTATATATTTTATTTTACTCATTAATTAGAGAATCGTACCAGTGGATCCAGTATTTCTTTTACGCCATTGCCTTTCAGTCCAATTACACAGTTATCATAAGCATATGTCAGGGCCTAGTTGGATTAACAGTATTAGATATTATCCTAAAATGTTCAACTGTTACTATAGTTAAATTTTAACATTAGATTAACGAGCATCGGGACCAGTGCATTTCTTAGTCATCCACCAGAGCTAACTGCAAAATGTCCTGATACCTTGTTCTAGACTTTAACACAACATTATGATTGCATTACTGTCATTTTACATAAACTTACATATTGTTCTGTATTTCTAGATATCGTATTATTGGTACTAGAAATTTGTACTGTACTGTTACTAATCACGTAGATGCAAACCATATGGAATAGTTAGTTCTTAAGGCTCCAACATTTTTGCTAGTCCAAAAAAATATTGAAATGCCTGTGGTTACAACAATAGTATTATACCAATTAAATTGGGATCATTATGCCGATGTGAAGCCACTCTCTTTTTACAGATGCCACCTTTGTGTCACCTTTGTTTATGATTAATAACTTGGGTGAGAGTCAACTTAAGTAACAAGTTTAAATCTAAAAATCTGTTTAAAAAAACGAATGGAGAGCATCACCATTTATGGTGCGCTTCTTTTTAGTGGCCATCCAAAGGTATAAATTATCGTATGACCTCTCTGGCAAATAAACTCGTGTCATTTTGTTTGTTTAGATGTTGCTCAAAGTGGAATAGTGTCTCATCAGAAAAGTATTCGGCAATAGGCTACTTGCGTGCAAACAAAGCAATTCATTTGCTCTGTCCAGCCTTCTGGAACTTCAAAGGCTTTAATCCAAGCTCATTTTTCAGAATGTGTTGAATCCTTTTTCGAAATATGTTCAGCCCAGCAGCCATTGGTATAATTTTGAACGCCGTCATGGTTGCTTTGACAGCTATATCGGTGTGAAGTATTCAGCAATCTTAAGCTCTGACGTCGTTATTTGAAAAATAAATTTTACAAATTTTGCATCTTCCATAATATATTAGTTTTCTTGACCTAAACCATCTTTACCATCGAAAGTTTAAACGTTGTATTAACATTCATAGCAATCACCAGATGTCTCACCAAATGTGGTAGTCACATAAAACAAATTGCTTCTGAATCCTCCCAATTCGTGTTGAAATACATAGGTAAGAAGGCAACAATACCGTTGAAGCATATCCTAAAATTATACCGCCCAATTTCTATTCCTCCTTACAATATTTGCAAAATTTTATAAAAATAATATATTAAAACAAACCATTGTGGATTTTGAGAAAACTCCAATACTATATCTGCTGTTTCGTATGTCGTAGACTCGTAGCTTTTGATAGCGTTATGCATTATATTTTGATGATTAAAATTACATATTAATGTAATTTTAATCATAATATGTGATTAATCATCATACGTGACCATGTGATAAAGTGGGAATTTAAAAGAAACTATGGTTAAAGTTACAAGTAAAGTAAAGTAAAATGTAAAAAAAATTACATTACTTAGACCGTATCCAAAACCCATGATAAAAATTTGTGAATATAAATTTTTGACATTTATTTGATAAAAACGAAAACAACCAAATTATCACAGTCAGTTGCCATGATAAGTAATTTTATATAAAACTCACTACTTGGTTTTGTAATAGTATTATTCAAAAACCATATAGAAAAATTTTAACTTTTTCGTTGCTAAATGTAATTTTTCTTCATAGTTTTTATACCTCTCAAAAAGTTAATTTAAAAAGATATATGGCGGGGAATTATTTCAATCTATTATATATACTTTTCGGACACCGTACTAAAAAATTAGGAATGTAGAGGAATATTTTTCAAATAAATGTCAAATATTATATTCACAAATATTTATCATGGGTTTCGGACACAATCTTAGCGTGTATCGAAAATTATAGTATAATTTTTTCTAGTATTAAGTTGTAGTATTAAAATATTAAAATAAACCGTAACATAGTTCGTGTAATAATACAAAGATAACTTCTTTTTTTAATAAGAAAACTTTAACCTATAATAGTGTAAATACTAAATACATATTGATAACTAGTGCTGGTTATGTGCACAATATTTTATTTTTATTATAAGTAAGAAAAATAAAAATAAATAAATAATCAAAGTTACAAAAAAAGTGAATCAAATTCGAAGGTGAATTTTATAGTACAATAAACAAAACCGCACGGTGTGGGGAGAATATCATACAGGTATTATGTACAGAGAAACCATTTAGGTATAAGTATATACCATGAACATTGGGCGTGAACATTTTATTTTTTAAAGGGTTTTATTTAAATAGGTAGTTTTAGATTTAGTTCAGTTTAACTAAGTTTAGTTAAGTTTTAATTAAGTTTTGCATTAGTTAAGGTTTAGTTAAGATTTAGTTAAGGTATTATTTACTTTATTTTTTTAATCTAATCTAAATTTAATTTACATCACACTTAAACATAAACTTTTTGCGAATTATATTTCATATATATTTACCATTATATAATATTATCAGTATATTATGTATAAATAACAAAAAGAAAAATCGAAGCATACACCAACTTTCCACACAATTATTTACAAGGATTTACGAAAACCCAACATGACTTTATTATTATCAATTTCATGCATGTATATACTCAAAACCTTCTTGTTCCGTGGAATTATAGAAGTAAACAAATTTACAAATCTCGGAGTTATAACTGGATTCGGATTGAGCGAATTAAGCATTTAAAACTAGTGTCCATGTTTATCGACTTAAGGTTATGGCTTAAGTTAATGTTTTAATTTTAAACTTATTGTCAAACAGTTGTTTTCTTAACTTAATTCTTAAGTATAAAAAGAAGAATTTAAGTAATTTTAAAGCGATTTTGATTCTAGTTAATATTTAACTTAATTAAATGTAACTTAAGCTGTGTTAGCTTAGGAAACGTACTTAAGTTAGTATACTTATGTGTTATTATTAAAATTACAAGCAATTAGATTATTTTTGTACAAATTGACAATCACTAAAATTTGAAACCAAACTTTTACGTAAGATACTAGTCTATAGTTAAGTTAATTTTAAGTAAGTAGTAAGTACTTCTACTGATTAAGTAATTAGTAAATTTATTACGATATTGTTAGAGACGATATAGTTCAGCAGTAAAATGAAATTTCCTCGGTAGAAACTTTAAATATAACATGCGGGATCAGCTGTATCAGTGTTATTCTTTTTTTAATGTTTACAGATATTTGAATTAACTTAAGTAACTTAACTGTACTAAAAATTTACTGTGATGTTATATTTTAACCCTAGTTTAAGTGAAAAAAGGCAAAAAATCAACTTTGCCGTCGATACATTTATTTTATCGGAATTATCTCGGTCTGTTAGCAAGGCTTCAATAAGTATATAGAAGAATACTGTACAGAACTGTACAGAAATTTTTATTAGAAAGGTACAAATATATAGATACTAGTAGCAGAAGACGGTAGCGATATTTTTTAGTTGGAAGTGCATCTGTAATACTTACATAGATGAATTAAGTATTAGACAATTTAAGCTAAATGAATTTAAAAAAATTAAGTGACTTACTTAAGTAACTAATTAAAAATATAATATATTTCTTTACAGAATCAGTGCTAGTATACTATAAATTAGGAACGAAATTAAAAATTATAGTATTTACAAACTTCTTAAGTATTTATTAATAATAAGCTGGTTTTAACAGGCATTGACTGGCCCATACTGAATTGACCACTTAACACATCGTATTATTCTAGACAACCAGAAGAACAAGAACAAGTCGTTTTCTACCCCGAAGAGCCATCATCGACCTTTGCGCCTGCAAAATGGTAGCACTCTTCTCTATATCACTGCATCATCCGTTTAGGATCGGCTCGCAGGACTTGACCGGGCCAGTGTACTCGATGTCTTTTAATTTCATGAACGACATCCGAGATTTTCATAAAATTTCTGTTCTCGTATTTGAACATAAATGTGTCGTCATCGTCGGATTTGAGGTTAAATATCAACTCATTTCTAAAATATCATCAGCCATTTGTCATACTTGTCCGTCCGGAAACTATATACATGAAAACGGATCTGATCAACACATTGTATAACTTCAGCTGGTTGGCACTTGTAAGGTGTTTTGACTTTAGCAGTGCCTGGTTACCAGTGGCAACACATACCCCTTTCATCCTATTATCATCAGTTTTTCAAATTTGTAAGATCATTTATATTTTATTTAGACGATTTGATTTTGAGACAAAGGAAAGTCAAAAACCGCGCTAGTGGACGTAGAAGTTTTTGTTGGACTGGCGGTATAATATGTAGTATCCAGTAGATGTAGTTGACGACATAAATTCTAACATGAGATTAAAGAGTATGGGGACAATGAGTGCACATATTTGTTAGATCCTAGACATTGCAAGGCGCAGATAATAAGATATCTCAATAGATTTAGTAATAAGCTTGCAGGAAATCTAATCTTTAGAAATAATCATTCTCAGCGAAGAAACTTGATCAGCGACCAGCGGCTAGAACGAAATCGCCCTTGCTAGACACCTACAATTTTGTTCGCCAAAAGAAGGATTCTCTCCAATATTATGAATGATAGTAGTTTGCATGCCGTGCAAAGAAAAACTATGCAATGATACTTTTACCACATTTTCGGCGATCTGCTTTCACAGAGAATGCATAACATGGTCGCTTTTCATTTATCGGTCATAACTTTGCTTTGTCACACTAATCGAATAAGGTCGAAAAGATAGTTCCACAAAGTATATCCCTTTCAAATATCAAACGTCAGAACTAATCCAAACAACTCCAGGAGAACGATTTTTTAGCCTCTGCATGGCTATTGTGAATTTTACGTAAGATGGTTCCCCCGTTTTGGTCGATCCAACTTTCGTTTAGTCGCTTGAAACAAAGTAAACTGTGGTGGTGTTCTAAGGATATCACGCTCCTGTAAAATATTTTACGAGACATGCAGAGGCGTAAACCTTTAATTACGTAACCTATTTACTTAATTAACTTAAAGAGACTGCAATAAATAAGCAAATCAAGCTATAGGATCCAAACAAAACTAACTAGTACACTACTAATGTTTTTTACGGAAGGAACAAGAACATACATATAAACAATCTGCTCCTGTATTCCTAACCCACTTCATTTGAATCAAACGTTTAGACTAAAGCTAGTAGGTGTTTTGCATTTTCATATTTAAGTACTTATACAAAAAGCAATACTAAATAGCATGGAAAATACTCCAAAAGTAAAGAAAACGTCCTCTCAACTTAATCAAATCGAGACAGAATGTTCGCAACAAAGTCGACCTGCTCTTAACATGATGTACACTCGTTGCTGTCAAGGTTAACAAATGACACAATCACTACTTTTGCGATATTAAAAAAAAAAATAGTATTAAAAATTCTGATCAAAAAGTGTCTACTTCAAAGAGAAAACCTTGAGACCATCCAGCTTCTGAACAACACGGACATAACTAGTGAGAGTCGAAATTGTTAACTCACGTTAATTCGATTGTAGTGTGTAAATTTTAATTAAAATAGCCCCTAAAAACTTTTTTCCATTTATCATCAGAGAAGTATTGTAAAAAATTTTACTCGGTACACCGAAGCCGTAATATTTACCACAACACATAGAGAACAATTATAAGATTTAAATTACTTATATAAGCAAGTTTGATTGAGTTGAATATGAAAAAAAAAAAACTAAAAAGGTAAATTATTGAACACCCGTTGGCATTTTCTTTAGGTTTTTTTTTTTTTGTTTCTACAACTAAAGTGAAGTTGATGATGAATGTACATATCAATTTGAGCATTATGTCGGTTATTATTACCATTGGTACTCGGGTTGTGTGTTGTATTATAAAATTGAGTTCAATTCATGCTGGGTGTATAGTGGTGTATTTTTCTGTTTTTTCTGTATTCGTCGAAGATCGAATTTGATTTTATATAGTTTTTTTTTTTTGGTTTCCATACTCTATACTTTATACTATATACAGTGGGCACATGTTTTTTTTTATTTGAAAACGGGCGCCATCATGCCAACCATTCAACCATATATTGGTACAGTGTGTATTATACATTGTAGACTCGTTATTTTATTTTTTAATTAATTTTTTATTTATTTATTTTTTTTTTTTTTTTTTTTTGGGAATGTATAGTATAGTTAGAAGAGATGGAGAACGGTTGGAAAATGGGAAAATAAAATTATCATTTTTTTGGTTTCATCGAACTACTATAATAATAATAATCATATTGAGTTGTTGTCGTTGTTAGTTAGATTATTATTAAGTAATTGATCCAACAATCGAAAAATGGTTAGTTTTTAGACATGATTGACATAATATAATGTCCATTGTTTATATTAGAAAGATCTGAATCTTTATATTTCTATACCATACAGTTTGTACAGTATACTATGCTTATCTCAAAATTACAAACCACACCACACTTTCTACTATACATATATTGTGAATGGTAAAAATTCTGGTAATTTAAAAACTATGTGTATGTATGTACTAAATATTTAACATAATAACTTTAATTTAAAAATTATGTTTTCCATAATATACTGGCAGATAACCGGGCGCACACACAATATGTACATTTACATATACATTGAATTTTATACGAAGGAGTTTTAATGGGAAAAATATTTGATTGGCAATATATGTGCTGGGAGGAGATAGTGTATGGATACATAGTCAACCCAAATTAAAATGTTACTAATAAGTACTTAAAAATTTGTGTTGACTTTATTGCTTGCACTTTTTGTACTGTACTCTACCTATATATATATATATATATATGCATGGCTTATTTCATAATCAGGTGTTTCGGTATAAATGGATTTTACCATACTTATACGAAAAAATAAATAAATTTAATTTTTATTGAAGCTATACTTTTATTGGGCCAACCAACCTCTATCTACCTAGATGCATTATACTATGTTACTTATTTGTGTAAAGTTGTGAAAATACACCGCACTATCTATATGATTTCTCTCGTCATTATAGTTATGATAAGCGGTTTTCAGTTTTTTTTCATCTTGTACACATCCTAATATCCATATACAGTTTTATACATTAAGCTACTTAGCATGGTATGGTAAATTCGACTTCGATTTTAAAGCTTGCATCATATAATAGAAAATAATATTGTGTGAAGTTATTAAAAGCTCATTTAGCATTCATTCGTTATTTTACATATACATATGTATACACTCTTATGATTCGTTTGGTTGATTGAACTGATGACCATGTTCAATATGTAGATATACAATATATCTATATTCAATATGGTGTGGAACATACTCGTATGTATATATGGTAATTTATGATGATATAATTTTTTTGTAGAATAAAAGCTTTCTCTGTTTTCTTGGTATATACCTATAATATTTACTATGTATATATTTATATATGACGTTAACAAAAATGGAATTGATTGTGGTAAGGTACTTAATCTATAAAAAGCTATAAATCTACATATGGTGTTAGTTATGGAGTTTTATGCGCGCTATAAATTATTCGATAGATTCAGTTCGATAGTTTTGACATATTTGAACTTTACAATTTAGTAGAATTTAACCTACACACTTCACCTTACATGTTTGAAATGCTGTTTTAAAATTGACTTAAGTCATAATACTTAAGCCAGTAATTTAAAATTAAAATGCTTTAACTATAATTCGAAGATATTGAGCTTATTGTAATTTTTTTGAAATAGGAATGTGCTACATAACTATCAAAACATAATTTAGTCGATTGCTGGAAACGAGAGGCCACAAATCACCTTTGAGCTATTTTCACCAAATCATTCAAAAAAAAAATTGTAAGCATTTTTTTTAAAGGGCTTCCTACATTACCATTAATTTAATGTTTGTCGCATTTTACAAATTTACAAAAGTTTATTGTGAAAACATAAACATGTTTCTCAAACAAAAACGATTTAAACGACTTTTTTGGTTCAGTAAAGTCAAAAACTCGCATAGGCCAATATCCTAAAACAAAACCTAAAAATAGAATGCGACACAAGTATATAAAATCGTCAATTTTAGAAAAATTTTCTATCGTCAAATAGGAAAATTCTCAATAATATATATTCGTGCATATAGACACAGCAGTTGTTACGTCGTCTATATAAGTATACATAAGTATATGTATATTTAAATTGTCAGTTTTGTAAATATTATCGATATGTTTGTAACTATAAATGTTTATATATCAAACATATATAAATGTGCTATCTAGAAAAATCCTTATCTAATCCACTGCCCTCTCTGAATGTTAAATCACTACATTTATCGCTTGAACATACATTTTATATATAGTTTTAAATAATGTTTACAATTTATATAGGGCGCGGGTCGTGGTAATCTGATGGATCTTAGATATACATAACTAACTGGACGACAACTGTCTTGTTTTATTTATAGATTTGTTCAAGTAGATTATATAAATCGCCAGTTTTTGTTGATAATAATAACGTATATAACATTTGAGTATTATTTTAAAAAAAATGTTACTCTAGTCAGATTATGTTTAATTTAAGAAAAATTGATCAAACAACTTCACTCTAACTTAGTGTGTTAACTAACATTATGAGTTAAATTAGAACAAAACCTACATATTTTTACTTGAATTATTTTTACTTAATAAGAGAAATTGTGTTTACTTCCAGTATATACATTAGATTTTCAGCGATTACATAACTTATTGGTCATAAAACGGTTAATTCTACTGATTTATAATGTTTAATCAATTTTTTTAAAATCAATAATCACTTACTAAATTTTAGCAGTATGATGGTGAAATAATGAATTTGAAATTTACAGGTAAAACTAATGCCATACGTTACAGCCTACAGATTGAAGAAATTAGTTCATTAGAAAATTTTGTTCTTAGGGAACCTTTATATATAATAGTTAAATGGTGGCACACTGAAGTTGCTGATAAGAGACATCAGAATGTAGAGAATTGTGATTGTCTTTCATGTGATTTGAATTCAAATCAAGTTTCAAGCAAGTTTTTAAAACATTTATTATATAAATTAAAATCATGAAACCACTAAGGTAACCGTAGGCAGCTACAAATATTGTGTGATTAGAATCGCATTTCAATTCGTCGCATACAATTACAAAACACCCAAATTTCACTCAAACTAGTTTTTGGTTTTAATTTTAACAAAACAAAAAATTACTCAAAATAATTATAATTAAATTTCTTTCAAATTTTGAGTTTTAGTTAAAATATTCTATTATGTTTATTTAAATACGTCAAAACCACGCATTTTCATTAAGTACTGGAGTAATATACAACCTCAAACTAAATTATTAGCTTTGCTCTGTAAAGCAAAATAACTCAAAGAATCGAAGTAAAATTTACTCAAAATTTAAGTAAGAATTAAAAATTTGAGCTAAATTAGAACAAAAGCTACTCATTTTCACCTAAGTAAAGGTTACTTATGCGAATTTTTAATAACTTTATTAAATAGATAGAAACTGTGAAAATTTCCGTTTATATACAAATTAAGTTTCATGCAAGTATGTGTGTGTTATTGTCAAAATGTATATTGTTTCTAGGTTTTTTAAAACAAATACAGAGTCAAAATATATTAACAAATTTCACTCAAATGTAGTTTTAATTAAAATTTCGTAGTATCATTTTTCAATTCGTACAAGTCACACATTTCTACTTAGATGGGTGTACCTAGAGTAAAACATATCATAACTTAAAGTATGAATTAAAAGTTAAAATAGAACAACAACCTACCCATTTATACTTGAATAAACAGTTGATGCGAAGTTTAATTAGCTAAATACTTAGGTAAGTTGGAATTGTGTAAATTTCCGTTATAAATAGAAATCAAGTTTCAATCAAGTTTCATGTATGTAGGGGTTACTGTCAAATTGTTTACTGTTTTCAGATTTCGTAAAAACCACTCAAAACTAAATTATGTTATAAGTTATGGTGTGCTCAAAAATCACTCAAATAGCATAATTAAATTTCACTCAAACATTAAGTTTGAATTAAAAGTTGAAGAAACAGTTGATATTTTAATTATTAATATACTTATGTTAATAAGTTAATTTAGGTTGC
The DNA here is from genome assembly GCA_963556175.1 of Tipula confusa. Lineage (NCBI taxonomy): Eukaryota > Metazoa > Arthropoda > Insecta > Diptera > Tipulidae > Tipula > Tipula confusa. Next base: position 95,731,195 of record OY744476.1, read on the forward strand.
CTGCATTAAATTTGTGTGAATTTAAATTACAATACAAGTTAAGTTAAATCAAGTTTGATTTGAGTTAAATATTTACTTATGGTTTTTAATATTTTTAAGTTATTTTTAACTAATTCATTTTGAAACTAAATACTTCAGTACCTAATAAGCTGTGCATTGTAAACTTATAAACAACCAAAAATTTACCTGTTGAACGATGCCAGTGTTTAGTTTCATATATTTTACAACTCAAATTTTGTTTTTAGTTTGAACAAAAATAAGTTCAAATTACTTTTAAATGTAGAGTTGAATTAAAATTTCGATTGCACTGTTTTGTTCAAACCTATATATCAAATTTTTATCAAATTAAAACAAATATCAATTTAAAACAAATATCAATTTAAAACAAATATCACTCAAATTGTATTTTCAAATTTATATTTAAAGATATTTTATTCTCCTATATAGTCGCCTAATAGTTTCACGCGAATCTACATCTATTATCGGATTAAACGTATTAATATTGACAAATTAAAAAAAACGAATGTGTTTAGTTACTCAAACCATGTAATCAAATTTCACTCAAACTGAGAGTTTAAAACTTCTATTCTAGATTTCAATGATTTTTTATTTTCACTTTAAAAATATTGTTTTCAACTAAAATGTAGTTAATTGGACAAATCAATTGGACATTGTTTTAAAGTGTCTGTAAATATTAGTCAAATATACAAATATGGATTTAAATGGAGGTTGAAGACAATGGAATGAGGCTTTCTACCTCTTTTCAACATTTAAAAATTAAACAGTAAATTTACTTTTTAATCACAAAATTAATTTTAATTTTTAATTTTAACTTTATAATCAAATTTCACTCAATTTTTATTTTTTAATTCATCATTCTTAGTTTGAATATATAGGTTAGATGAGTCACCGGCGTTCAGTTTTAATTTGCACGATTTTTTCAACGAAGTAATTTTTTTTAATCACCATAATCTGGTAGTCCAAGTAATTACTAAATGTATAAAAGATACTTAAACATTACTTGAACATTAGATACTTGAAGAATTATAGTAATTGCTTTCAATCACCATAATCTGGTAGTCCAGGTAATTACTAAATGTATAAAAGATATTTGAACATCTAGAATTATAGTAATTGCTTTATTAATTTTATTTTGTTAGTCAGTTTTGATTTGAGTTTAAGATTAGTCAACAAAGACAAAACGGTAATGCGTAGACAAATGTTCACTCTAACTCAAATCTAACTCAAGTAAGAAGGTTCAATTTTAATTAATCAAGTATGTAAATAACTTAGATAGCGATACTTTCTTAGACGAATTTATTTTTCCACAGATAAAGTAAAGATCCAATAGAGGCGCTACATTGGTGTAACATAAATATTAACTTACCGGTTGGCGCTATATAAGTACTTATAAAATGGTTATGTGAGATGATGGACTCCTTTAAAAGTGGTAAAAGATCATTCAAAATAGCAGGAGAGCTTTTGAGGTAACAGATTTGTCTATATAATTGATATTGTCCCGCACTTTTTTTATGAATAAATGGCTAAAGCCATCTAGAAAGTTGAATATCATAGTAATTAATATGCGTTTTTAGGTAAAGTTGCGGTAAATAAGAATGGAAGGATAAGTAAGTCCAAACTATTAAAAAGTTTGAATTTTAAACTGATATCTAAGGTTCAAATTTTCTCGCAATTTTTCGTTCAAAAAGAGATTTATCTATTTGCGCTACTTTGTTTTTTTGGGGCGATTTCAAAGTTACACGAATTTCAAAATATACAAAAATTTAAACAATTTACTTATATTCTCTTTAACGTGATCGACCTAAAACAAATTCATATTTTTTGTTTAAACACGCAAACGATCGAATCACAATTTTATTTCGTTCCAACGCATCGGTAGATCGCATTTAAATACAATTCCAGTTTACTTGATGGCAAATATAAAAGAGTAGGTGACTATTGATATTTTTTACTAGGCCTCGAGTTTAAAGTTCTTTTACTTCTGGAAATGACACCCAATCATCTAACTATATACCCACATTACGTCAGATTAACGATGAAATACTGTCGGTTATGAATTGTGTCCAAAAAATTGGTCTATCGTTGGTAATTGAGACTTAGAACTCTAAACACTTTCTGGAAAACTATTTGGCCTTTCTATTTTGAACAAAATGATCAAGTCGCATCCATTTCCATAGAATTATTCCACATCATAACAGTGACAGGTACAAAAGCGAATGATAACTGAGTGGAAAACTGAAACGAACAACACAACCATATATAGATTCATTCAAGGTGAGACAAAAACAATTTCAAAAGTTAGAAAATGAGAAAGACGATTGAAAGCACACCTAGTTCTAGTGAAAATTCAGTCTCACGAAATTGCTAGTTTTTTTCTTTCGTTATTTTGCTTCCTGTTTAGGTTATTAGACCCTTTTTTAATGAGTAAAGTCGATTTTTTGTTGCAAACATTTTGTCGCGGCGATTTTAGTGTTGTCTTTGTTTGTTAGTTCGTTTCTTCTGTAATTTTTTTAATGGTTCATGCTTGATAAAGAAACTGCAGAACAATTATGATTCCTTCTTCCGTTTTATATTTGTAATCTAAAGTGTTTTAATTTGTATCTCTTTCACACCTAACATTACTTCTCTGTCTCGCCATGTTCGTTCAGTAGAAAAGAATATGAACTCTTTAGAAGAAAATTTTTTTTTAACAAATACAACTGGTTAAAAAAACTACTGAACGAACACTAAACTCGTCACACTAAACTCGGGGGCCACACTGAACTCGTCATTACTTAACGATTTCCACTAAATACATATATAAAAATGCTGAAGAGACAAGCAAAATTAAAACACTGACAGGTGAATAAAATAATCATAGGCCTACACCTCATCAACTATTTTTAGTGAGAAGTGGTAAGAGATCATTTGAAACCACATGAGAGATTTTGTACAACAGATTGGTCTTTCTAATTAATATTGCTCGGCCTTCTTTTTTAGGCGTAATATAGTTTGCCATAAACGAACATCTAAGTCATTTCCTTCTTGTAACATAAGATGAAGACGAACTAATTTTAGTTGGTTGTGTTCATGTACGGGTAAAGCATGGTGTGTTAAAGGAAACTTGTGGGAAAATAGCACAAAAGAATATTTCTTTTTTTGGTTAAATATTTGAAATTAAATGACAAATTGGTTAATAAATTTTTAGTTCGACTTGACTTCCCACATAATGATTAAAACCGGCTATATATATGTAAAAAATCACCCTGGAGATATACTCGAAGCGCTGACGTGACTAACAAGCATATTTTAAACTAACATTAGCAAGAAAACCCTTATCAAAACAAATAATTGGCTCATTGGCTAATTCAGTTAGGTGATGGTAATCTCATCAGCTTATAGATGAAACTGGGAAATACATACTTAGTTGAAATACCCCAGCAATTTTTAAACTAGTTTTAATCAATAAATGGAATATTAGCAAAAAGTTTTACTGCTTCATATTGTGATCTGCTTTATATTGCGATCTGTTTCTTCAGATCGGGTAGAAGGTGAGGAACATGCCAATTAACGCATAAAACACGATATTTTAAGCTTTAAGCATGATCAGATAAATTAATTAACTTTCATATCACTGATCAAGCTTAATACTCACAGTTGATCAAAATTAAGTTCTCTCTTTTTCATAGTTACTTAGTATCGATTTAATAGTTTTTGTGGAAGCGGACACGATGGACTGATTTTTTTTTTTCGGGAAGTTTTATATATAGTCAGAACGGAAGAAAATGTCCAAAACATTTAAATGCATTTCTATCAGTGTCCACCTCTTTACGTAAGAATTTTTTCACGCAAATATTGGAATATACCAAACAATTTGAACAGATTAAAAAAATGCATTCAAATATGTAAAAAAAAGCAGTTAGTTGGGTTTACGACAAGCACTTCTCAACATCAAATTTAAACATGAAAACTAAATATGAATCAGCTGCTACAGAATATCCAGACAAACTTAGAAAAATAATTAACGTGGGAGGTTAAGTTAGTACACTCCGAAGCATGTTTGGAATATCGATGAAACTGTACTTGAAAGAGAATACTAAACCGAACATACGCGGCAAAATCTCAAAAAATGTTTGGTGGGTTTGAAGCTGCATAGGACAGTATCAAACTTATATTTTGTTCTGGATTACTTTGCTCCTGGAATTGTCGATAAACCTCTAGCCCAAATCGAAATAGTAGGGATTGTTTCTAAGACTCCTTATAGTTTCGAAGAATTATTTGGTAATGATGAAGGTGAATAGGGTTTCCGAAAAAAAATCTAATCGTTTGGCCTAATATGACCCAAACAAAGAACATGCTGGAAAGTTTCAACGAATGCTTAAATTGTTAATGTTTTCATACATAGAATTAAGTATATAAGGACAAAGCACCACCCTGGCGATTGATAACTGTGTTCATTCAAGATCAGGCACCAATAATTTCAGAAGTTAATGCGGAAATTAGTTAAAGCATTTGTAGAGTTCTAAACGGTAATTTTTTTCATTATTTTGCTTGCTTTTCAGGGTTGGAACTAATCAGCGGTTTTCGAATAGGTTCAGTTGATTTTTTTACGGGAATTTTTTTTATGCTAATATTTTGTGGCGGTTAATTTTGTCGCGGACTAATTAATTTTTAGAGACTAATTCTAAATGTTACGAAACATCTCGTGACATACATCGTGCGTTTCAGCAAAGCCTATGTATGATTTAATCCTTTGAATTAACTGTAGGTTTGCTTTGCGATACCTATAGGTACCCTGCATATGCAGATGATATCTGTGAAATTGGGACTGAATGGCAACGGTGTTAAAAAAGGTTAACGATCCACTTGTATGATTCTCACTTTCCGTTGGTTTCGATATCAATGAAATCTTAAACCAAATGTTTGATCACAAATAAAAGGGATTTTAGGAGTGATGAGTGGCATTCAAACGGGGTGACGGGTTCCCGATACCTCGGATCCATTGTTACTCATGATAATTGTGTAGGAGGAGATATGAAAGCGCGTCCAACCATGCTTTATGTAAACTACATCCACTTTGTGTAGCAAATGCCAACAAGGTGCTAATCCATACATATATTGGTGTAAGCGGTGAAACTAAATTTGAAAGCAGAGTCAGGCGTTTGATATATGAACGAAATTTACTGGATTTTTTTCAACCACGAGATCAGAAATTTGATGAAATTTCCTGATGTCGGTAATGAAGTAATAGGACAGCGAATACACCATTTACCAGTCGCAGAGGTCGTTGTTAATGACGATGACTCCTCGGATTAGAGAACGAATTGACGTCTACAACAATATGAAGGGCAAGAACAGCTTAAAAACCCAATACACTTAACCACCCTATATAATCCTTCCAAGATTATATAAAATTTAAAATTAAATTTTTTACGAATTATTTAATTTTGCAAACCGCACGATTGCATAATACTGACATTTTAAATAAATATTTGAAGACTATAGTAGAGTTTATTGAACTACCATAAGTATATAGTTACTTAAGTATGTATATTTATCTACTTATATGCGGATGATGCAAAGTACGATTGAAAGTATACTATGGATGCACTTCAAATTCAATTGAATAATATCTAAATTTTGAAATTCCGGTTATTCCCGCACACTATTTAGTCATGTGCACAAATAATACTTTTATAAAAAATTAATATCGGATTCAACACAAAAATAAACTGATCAACTTGATTTGGTGTGACGTTTGCTGTATATAAAAAAATAAAACTGTAGACCACACAGAATTTTCAAATCTAATTTATAATGCCAAACATAATATAATGTAATCTAGATAGTTTTGCTGAGAAGACATTTTTATTTGTAAGTATTTAGATGAATCTTGTATAAAGAAACAGAGCAAGATATTTTTTTTTTTTTTTAGTTTTTAATTGAATAATTTTGTCAAATAAGGAGTATAATGGAATGTAAAATGCGCGCGATTTATAGATTAACGTATACATTTTAAAGTGAACTTTACTTTTATGTTGTGTATTTTACTTATTGATTAGATGTTCGAAGGGATTTGAATAACAAAATAGAGGCAACATAAAAAAAAATTTGCAAAAAAAAAAAATGTTCGGCCATGAACTAAAACTTACAAAACCCACATGCTGTAAGATTAATGTGATTTTATATAAATCGCACGTTGTTATTTTAAGTTAAAGCCACGTTCGTGAATCGAATACTTCAATAAACAATTTTATAACCCGTTTTTATTATGCGGTAATAAAATTGTAAATTTTGGTTTTTGAGTTGATTAGAAAAATTTGCATCTTCCTGCATAATAAAAGATCATAAGGAACGATATCGCCCCTAATGTGTTTCATGCATAACAAATACGAAATTTATTACAATTTTTAAGTGCGACATCGACTTCCATAATAAACTGGTGTGGAACCTAATTTTAAATTGTGGAACATATAAAATTTAAACCAAGGGCGCCTTAGCCAATTACAACTAGAACTTCACGATTCGACACGCTACTTCTTCTTATAAATGGCATAATTTCCCGTTGTCATTATATAAAAATGTTGCTAACGATTTCGTTTTTTCTTAAATTTTTTTTTTTTTTATTTGAGACAAAATGTGAAGGTTATGTTAGAATATATACTATTATATACATATATGTAAGCTACAAAGTAAACATTTCTTAAAAAATAAAATAATAAAAAAAAATTCTTTGTATTTTTAACGATAGTTTATAAGATAAATATTAAATGAAAAATAGTTTAAACATTTAAACTTGGAGGTCTCGTTAGAATTTTAAACTTAATTAAAAAAAAAATAAAAAAAATTTCGTCACAATATGTTCCACCGTTTACATGCAGGTGTAAATGTCTAAATTAAGTGTGAATTCAATTTGTTGACATTATATAACATTGTAACAGAAAATATGACTTAAACCTATACGGGCTAAGGTGAGAACCAGTGTCGGAATCATATCGCACTCTCTACAAGAAAAAATGATTCAACAGTCATTTTGACCGACAATTTATCTTTCGATATGCATACACGATCTGTATTTTTTATTTTTGTAAAGCAGCTGTGATGCGTATCACAACAAACATGTTATTTTTACACAACTATATACTTATACTTTTATACATAATTTTTGTAAACTTATTTATGGTTTATCCAAATCAAATCGGAACGATATATATTGCAACGCGACCGTAAAATTTAATTTGGAGTTTGGACATATTAAAAATTTTAAAAAAATTAATTGATAGCCAGCACTAATACAAAATTGTATTGGTACCGAAACAGTTTATTAATTTTTTTGTAATGAATATCATCTGTCCGCAAGTAAAGAAATTAAGGTTGCTGACCGTTTCTTAATCAACTTTTTGACAATCAGTCAAAATCACAAAATTGAAAGATTTTTTGTTTTTAAAATAAATGGATGCCGCAAAAAATTAATCGGACCATCGTTCAGTCACTTTAATATGAGAATTATGATTGGTATTTGATTGGTATTTGATCAGCGTATGGTCGCTGACGGCTGGCTTTCGTCGCATTACATTTAAAGGCACTTCCAATTCCGTCACGAGGACCTTTTCCATGAGATGATACAAAGAAGTGCCATTCAGTATCAAAACCATGACTTGCCTTGTATTAACAAGATTATTAGAAGTTCTTTTTGTTCTTGTACTGCCAGCCAGCTCCATTGGAAAAAAAATATTATTTTCTATATGGTGCTTGTACATGCGGCGCCAAGGTAATATTTAGACCCGCTGACATATCAACAATATATCGTGGTACTAGCCGAGTTTGTTTAAAATTGATTTTACTATGTCTGTTGTATTTCGGTTTACCAAACGGATTGCAACATTTGGTTTCACTTGGCTATTTCCAGTGGGCATACCAGTAGTTGTTGGAAAATGTTGAAAATCTTCTTTCCTGCAATATTGTTGGAATTCATCATAAGTGAATATTGTTCCTCTATCCGAAATTATATTTTGGGGTTGCCAAAGATGGACTTCTGCTACTCTAATTTCTGTATGACTTCAGCCAACTGTTTTCGTTGGTAACCATACAAATTTCGAGAAAGCGTCAACTACACAGAATAAGTTCTTATACATTATTTTTTGTTTCCACTAGATGCCGTAGATGGTCCACGTGATACGTGGCCTTGTTCATAGCACATCCTCACGATCTCACTTTGCATGACCCTAGGAACTACCAACAATGATGAACCTGATTGGTTCAAGATGTGAAATATTGGTGTAAGATTAGGAACATTTTTCTGCGCAGCTTGTATACTCTGCTCAGAATGTCGTCTTTGATAATCATTACTATTGGATTTCTGCTTAACTCATCGACGTGACTGTCTCAAAAAAGACAAAAAATGTCTCAAGTTCCCTTTCATTAATAACAAACTTGCTGTCCTTTCGAAGCAAGTCTGACAGCGGTTTTGCTATTATCGAAAAATTTTCAATAAATTTCCGAAAATACCTGGTGAATCGCAGAAACGATTGCACCTTCTTGTCTTTGTGTGGTACCGGAAACTTGCTAATTGGTTCGATCTTAGTTTGACTTTGCCGAATATATCCATTTTCCACTTCGAACCCTAGGTACTCAATTTTGATTTTCAAAAGTTGGCATACTCCACTTAATTTCCAATCCATTTGCTTTAGCCGTCTCCAAAACACTCTGTAACCTTGACATCGCTCCTCCTTTGTCTTTCGAAGGTATAATTAAACCGTCCATAAAGATGCAAATAATTCTTTTTGTAGGAATTTTTTATCACCTGATTACGTTCGGTGATGACGAAGAACACAACTCTGTACAACTAGACGAAGAACCATCGTCCATGTCAGTACAGGCTGACTGGAGCAATGCAATGTGCAGATGGATTAAAAATCGAACCTGTATTCGTGCGTCCTCGATTTGGCTGGTGACGGCGTAAGGTAGGACGTTGAAAATTAACCGCGAAAGAGTTGGGAGAGCTTCGGCCCCAGAAAAATTTGCAGGGTTAAAAAAAAATCTTTTTGCAACTACTGATTTGAAAATTTCGTTAATATACCGCTGAAAAATGGCTGGCGAGCAACAAAGAACAAAGAGACATTTAAAAAATTCATAGTGGTCATCTGGTGTCACAAAAGCAGTATATTTAGTGGAGTCTGAAGCAACAGGTACATGGAAAAATCCGTTTCAAAGATCGAGTGTTGTAAAAACTTTTGCTACCTGCAATCTATCTATTTGGTCGTCGATGAGTGGTAAAGGGTACCTATCCTTGACAACCGTTTGATTTAGTTTTCTGTAGTCTATATAAAGCCGTTTTGATCCATATTTTTTATTGGCGAATACAATAGGGTTTCTAATAATCCTCTCTTTTAACCATTCGGCTATTTGTTTTTTTACTATGTGGGCCTCCAATGGCGACAATCTTCATGGTCGTCGAACAATTAGCTTTTTATCTGACATAATTATATTCATTTGGATGTTAAAATTATCACTGACATTTTGTTGTGGTTTATAATTCAAAATCAGTGTTGTCAAGCTTTCTTGAGTTTGTATATTTTTAATATGATTCAATTTAAGCTCTAACTCACCATGCTCAATGACCATTACGTAATTGTCTGGAACAAACCTTCTCATGATGATGCTGTTTGGAGCTAATATTGTTATGGTTTGTTTCATCTGTTCTTGACTCATAATGATATCAACTGAAAGCGTCCCGGCCTTAACTATGTGAAATGTCGTTTCGTATTCTTCGCCATCTACTATACCATTGAGGTGTCAAAACAACATATATTGTATACAACACTGTCGAGCCATTGCCTTGAATTTAGTAGATTTATTTTGATCAAATATTGGATAGTTTTCCACATTTTCATAGGCGCCGATTGCTTGTATAGAGTATAGATATTGTTTGTACGATTCGTATGGTTGTTTTGTTCGCAGCTGCATCTTTTTATGCACTTGAGCACTATTTAGGTTCACTTTAAATTCATTGCATAAGTGAGAAATTAATTTTTCCTAAGTATGGGTGTCTATTTCAAACTTTAAACTTTGTTTTGCTGTACCTGGTCACAATCTTAGTTTTGCGTTGATCGTCCCATTCCAAACATTTGGCCGAATCGTCGATTTCTTTTACCCATTTATCTATTGGATAAAAGTCTTCTCCTCTGAATTTAGTAAACGACTCTTCGATATCTTTAAACGAAAATGAAGAAACTTGAACTGGTTAACAACTGCTGTTGATGCTGAACTTGTACGTAACATTTTATTTTATTTTTTTAAAAGATCTATCTCTATTCCTTTCAATTCCTTTTCACGCCTTGTTAAATCTTCGAGTTGGTTTTGAAGTAGCTGTTTTATTCTTTCCTCCGGTTTTTCTTCTATCGGATATTCTTAGTTTCGGATACCACTAAACTCATTCCACTAAAATTAATTTCCTCTTCAAGTCTTTGACGAAATTGTTCAAACATTGCTTCGTAAACTGGATTGCCATCCACTATCAGAGACTTTGCTTCGATTTCCATCGGCGTCTGAGTGTTCCCTGTCTTTTCTCTTGTGGTTGATGTTCATTATTTGTTGCAGTCGGCGGCGACATTTTTGAGTTTAATCGCACGATCTACGGCTACACACGCGCAAAAATTAAATTTGATACCACCCCAAAAAGTCGATGAGACTAAAACAGGTGGTTTCAATCACGCCTCCCGTTACTTTCCTTCAATTACTTACACCGGTTTAAAATGGAAAATCCAAAATTTCTTTAAAATCACTGAATCCTTTGTTTTTCTACACACTTCTTTTAAAGAAAAAACACCAATTCAATTAAGTAAATCACGTCGTATATAAAAAAATAGCATGAATCCCGTTAATATCTCCGCGTCTTTTTATGATCGAACAATTTGTAACTTCTCTTAAAGCACGATAACTCTTCTTTTAACTTTCTAAGGTAAGTGTAGCCAATTACCGACCGGTTGAGCCTTCATGTGGGATATTCTTAAATAGAAACTCAATAAGCTCTTTTAAAATGCAATTTTATTTACTTAATTTTGCTTTTTTTTTCGTAAGTACTTGTTATCGGTTTTAATTATCGAACGAGAGTGAATAATTACTTTTTGGGTAAGTATCTTGCTATACTTATGCATTACGGTACGTTTATTTTATTTTTGCGAGTGTATGTGTTACAGGTTATTATTGACGATGACAAAAAACCAGGACAGTAAAATGGTAAGTATTTAGGAAAGTCCACTTATATATATATATATATATATATATATATATATATATATATATATATATATATATATATATATATATATATATATATATATATATGTATATATATATATATATATATGTATATATATATATATATATATATATATATATATATATATATATAAGTGTTTTTAATAAACATACAGCCATTTCACGGCCATTTTTAATCGTCAACGTCATTATCCAAAGTCAATTAGTGTTCAAAATGGTTTTAAAATGTTTCCCGCTTAAAATTAAATTCAATTTAATTGGAACTGGAACGAAAAAACGTAATTTAAACACGGTAAGCCTTCGAGTAGTAATCAGTTATGGTCAGTTTCTTTGTTAAAATGATCAACCATTTATCAAATAAGTATATATGCAAAATACTTGTATAACTCTTACGCAGTATACAGTTGAACCTTCAGAAATTACAAGCTTTTATGAAATCAAAAAAATAAAGTTAGTGCCCAATTCGTTTGCAGTTTCTTTTTAACGATTTATACTTGATTTTTTTAGAATATATAATTTTACAGTAAAATCTGGAAATGAATCAAACACTTAGAATAGTCTTCTAACATGAAAATGGGCTAATCCAACATACTCCAGAACTAGAAATATCTTTAAATACAGAAAAAATAGATATACTTATGCTTAATACCTGAAAGCCATTTTACTAAAACTTCATTTGCTAAAATGCGAGGATATTGTTGCAGCAGGAAAAGCGAGAAAAGGTTTTGCAAGTGGCCACTACTTATCAATAAATGAAGGAAAAGAAAACAATGTTTTCTTCCATTGATTTCTAATCTATAGCCCTCCTCGCAATAATCTAAATAAAGACTAAATTTTGATGTTTAAATCATTAGGGTTTAATTTCCTTTTTACGTTTTGGGCGAAAATACGTTTTGGGCATCAAGACTAACAACCCACAAAAGAAAGGAGCTACTACTTACCGCAGGTCTAGCAACCAAATGCATCTTACTCTGGAGTTCCAAGATTTTTGTGTAACAAAAGGAGTATCAGAAAACTACGTATTCATAGAATGCAGTGAAGGACTATAGGCAGATCACTATCCTGTAAGCATGATTCTTAGTGCAATGATTGTTAAGAAAGAGTCGTTGCCCAAATTGACAAACAAATAAGCAAATTGGAAACTGTCCCAGAAACTAGTCAGTGACAATGTCAATCTTCAAGAGCCAGTTAAGAATTCGGCACAATGGGAGGACTAATTAGAACTACTTTACAATATTATACAACAAGCAGCTTGAGATAGTACGATTAACTTCTTTTTGGAAGTTAGAGGACTGATTAGAGAAAAACGTAAAGTACGAAAAACTCTCAGGAAAAACGGTCTGCATAAAGTAAAACGATACTCAACTATCTTAGTAATAAACTATAAAACTTTTAAGCAAAGAAAATAAGAATGAATCGATTCATAGTTACCATTCTAGCCTTAAAAGGTCAAAAAGATACCGACTACTCCCTCTGGAAAGCAACAAAGAGTCTAAAAAGACCAAAAACCATTTAAGTACCTGCAATTAAATGTGATGCTGGAAGTTGGACTAGAAGCTCAAAGAACAAAGCTAATTTGTTTGCATCATAAGTATCTTGGACATACACTTAGTCCTCTGTCAAGACAAACTGCAGATGAAAACATAACACTTCTTAACAAAATCGACAGCCAAATCATAGAACCTGTTTAACAAAAGTTAAAAGCTAAAATCAGCATTAATTTAAGCCTAAAAAAATCTTTTGGCAATGATCTAATAACAGGAAAATAGCACTACTCGAAATGGGATTACGAGAGTTACTTCAAATAATTGATGCACCGCTCAGGCTTAACTATGTCCCACACTATGGAAAGTGACAGAAGTCGTAATGATACTGAAACCGAGCAAACCACCTAACGACAAAAAATAGTAAAAGACGATTTTTTGCTTCCAACTTTTTCTAAATTATTTGCAAAGTTGCTGCTTAAGAGACCCAAATTAATCATAGAACAAAGAGATCCTGCACACCAAGACATAATTGAAGATGCGCTGGAAAACCAAAAAAATATTTTAAAAATAAGTCTTCTTGCTACCACAAGCCTTCGATAAAGTATGGCACAAAGGACTAGAATATAAACTGCATCGAGATCTACCAAATCAGTTTTATCAGATTTTAAAATCCTACTGACCAACATTTTAGGATAAAATATGAAGATCAAAACTTTTTACTGACAAAAATAACAGCAGGAGTACCACAAAGTTAAGACAGTACTTTGTGGTACTCCTGCTGTTATTTCTATTGCCAATTATTTATATTCTATATACAAGAGATTTGCCAAATACTGATGGAAGTCACATAGCATCATTTGCTGATAAATAATCAACGAGTAAAGTGCATAGAGCCATATTAAGTAACTGGTTAAAGAAATCAAATATCTAGGCCAAATATCTAGACATGAAACTTATTCGCAAAGCTTAAAAGGAAAGAGAAAGTCAAAAAGAAAAAAAAAGAGCTTGACATCAAATACAGAAAAATGTACTGGCAAGAGGAATTCCGATGTATCACTACATAATAAACTGCTGCTATATAGGCAAATTCTAAAACCAATATGGACCTACGTTATTCAGCTTGGTGGATGCACCAAGAAGAACAATGTGAAAATAATACAATTATTCTAAAACAAAATTCTACGTTCTAGGAAGGACGCGGAGAAACACATATTTCGTCTTTATGAACATGAAAATGTTGAGATTCGCCGTATGATGGATAAAACATATCTCGCTAGACGTCTCCTAAGAACGAGACCTCTAAACATAGGCCAGCCAGAATAAGACAAAGTATTGCCAGTAATTTCTAAAGTATTTGAAAAATTAAACCTGAAAATACTTCTGCCAATAATTGAAAAGATTAAAAGAAAATCTGCTCCACAGTATTTCTTAATATCGCACAAGCTTTTTATAAAGTGTGGCATAAAGTTTAAACTATAAATTACGAACTTTACTACCAAAGCAATAACTGGGAGATAAAACAATGGCTTTTGTACTTATTGAAGTAAAGTGACTCCAAGTCAAACTAATTAGTTTCAACTGTATAACAATTGTACTTTATACATTACATTATTTAAACATTGCTACAAGTGAGTACTTAAAAAAATAAGAACCCACATCCGTTGACCAACTAAACGGATGAGTCTCCGACTTATTTAGCGAACAATCACTTGATAACACCTCGGTCATTGTTCCTAAACCACAACTAAAATTACATAGAAAATCTCGACATACATATATTTGTAAACAGATTGTGACCAAGTTAAACATATGTTTAACCATATATCACGCAGATAACAGTAATTCCGGCGATTTATGATAATTTTTTTTTAAGTTTAATTTTCCGAAATAGTTATATGTTTAGTGCTTTATACAGGGTGAACGTAAAATGTACTGAAAATATCGATAGCTATCTAAATAGCGCAATACTATCTCTTTTTTAAATTTCATTAGCTATTTTTGACCAATCACCGGATGTGATAATAATAAACGACTTTAACAGGCTATTGCTGGGTCGTACTGAATCAAAATTCTGTCTAATTCTGGTCGCCGTCAGCGACCTTTGTCTTGGTCTCAAAAGTCAGTGATTATATATTTTATTTTGGACTCATTGATGTTGAGACCAGATATCATCTTCAAATGCCAGAAACTGGTAGGACTGATGGTTGAAGATTTTGACCTGAGGTATTTCACTTTTACGAAAGATAAATTCTAACATGAGATTAAAGAGTATCGGATACACAGAATTTCATTGCCGTACACCAGAGCTAATTGCAAAAATTCGTGATAGCTTGTTCTCAACAATAGTCTTGAGACTACTTTACTAAACGCACAAATTTCTTAGGCAATCCCATAGGCTTGTTGGAAATCCAAGAACACCTCAAGTAAGTCACGAGCTGTTTTGTAATATTTAAAAAGAATCAGCCTCAGCGAAAAAAGTTGATTACTAACTGACCGATGCGGACGAAACCCTCCTTGGTAGTCATTTACAATTTCCTCCGCCAGGAGTGATTCTCTCCAATACGACTTAAGACTAAGGAGAGCTATGCCGGGAATTTTCGCATTTTGAGCGATCTCCTTTTTTAAGGGTAGGGCCTAACGTGGACACTTTCTATTCATAAGGCATAATTTTGCTTTACCATACTAATTGAATAGGGTCAAAAGATAGTTCCACAAAGTATCCTCTCGAAATATCAAGAGCTCGGAATTAATGATATCAACCTCATGAGAACGGTTTTGATTAGGCTCTTCATAGCCAGTGTGAATTCCTCAGTTGTTGGGTCCATGCACATCTTTGCAGTCTGTATTTGACAACTTTCTAATTTCGCATTTGACACTTGTTGAACATTGAGAAAATCAGAGAAATACTCCTTCCCAGTTTTGAGCACTGCAACGATGTTAATACGGAAGTTACTATCCTGGTCCCGAATAGTGATAAACCTAGATCTGAAGGTGTGGTGTAGTCCGTTGATTTATTTAAAGAAGTTACTACTAACTGCGCTTATTGCTGTAATGTTTTACTCTTAAGACATACACGTTCTACCATTCACGCTTCTTCCGTTTACAAATTCGCTTAGCGCTTCTCTTATCAAGGATCGATTTGTTTTTCCGTGCAGTTGTAAAACGCGATTATATTCGCGCTTTTTTATAGAAGTTATAAACCAATCATTTTTGGGTTTAATTTTTATCATACCTAGAGTCGTCTAGTCAGCACCATTAAACGAAGTTTTTTAATATCTCCCATAAAGCGTTCATATCTTCAGAAAGGTGGTTGGTTTCCATAATGCTACTGCTAACAAGATTGTGATATTGTGTTTTCTTATCTTCGTTTATTAGACCTTCATAGTTGAAACGTACTTCCAGTGATTCCTGAAATTGTTTATTGCACTTGAAAATTTAAAGCCAAATGTTTCCCTTTAAAATGGATTCAAAAGATTTCATATACGTTGCGATTCCAATTAGATCCTCTTTTGTCTCCGATGATAGATTGGTGGTTCTCTGAACTAACTTTATAGCTTTTCTCATTTTCTTATAGATTGCTTATTAAATGGTTTTACACTTTCGAATCTAGCAGACCTTCGTGAAGAGAACATAGAGAAATATGTTAAACATCGATCCAGCTTGAATGAAAGTCGTAGATAGGTGACCATATAACGCTTGCGTACACGATTTACAGGAGAACAAGTAAAGTGTACAGTGACTTGAAAGTTAAGTGTCATGAAATTATTGTCTTTTTTTTAAAATCCTAAAATTGAATAGGCTTTGTTGTTGATAATTACATCAAAATGATTGAACTTTAAATCCGAGCTTAAAATAACTCAAAAATCATTTACCACGTTAACTCTTTCTAAGGTGTGAACGTTAAATGTAATTAATTGACATTTATCTACATTCAATAATAAAATATTGGTGGAACATCCATTACAGAAATGGCTTAAATAACGTTGAAAAACATCACGATTCAAACTACTAGAAATGTTAGAAAAATATGCATATCGTCCGAAAGCAAGATACAAGTAGCAAGATCGATGCAATCTATGATGTCGTTGATAAACACTTTAAATAAAAGGAAACCTCTGTGAATGGCTACTATGTGGTCCATGAGGCACTCCAGATGATGCAACAAAGCACTTGGAGTAAGCACTTGGAGATGATGCAACAAAGCACTTGGATTTTAAAATTAACAGATATCTTCCGATTATATAAGTATGACCCCAGCCAATCTAATGACCATTAACCATTGATTCGAATAGTTTGGAAATACAAAATTGCAATTCAGCGACAATTACTTACGATTCTCCCCGATCCGCTTTTGCAGATCGGTATAATATTAGATGTTTTCCAAAGATTGGGGAATATATCTTGGCTTAGTTCCATATTGTGAATTAAACACAAAATAAAATTTCCTAAGGAGAGCTATTATGCACTTTGCATTCATCGGACATAACTTCGCTTTTGCAATAAAAGCGAAAAAAGCGATCTTTTTCTGGAGCCGAAGCTCTCCCAAATCTTTCGTGGTTTATTTTTAACGTCACCAGCCAAATCGAGGACGCACGAATACATGTTCGATTTTAAATCCATCTGCACATTGCATTGCTCCAGCCAGCCTGTAATGGCATGGACGGTCGTTCGGCCCATGGATTTTGCACTCCAACAGGAGGTTATAGTTGTGTTCAACTTCATCACCGATCGTAATCAGGTGATGAAAAATCCCTTTTGCAACCCTCTTCAGTTGGGATTCGAACCCAGTACCTCCCGTACCAAACACCGCAGCTTTAACCACTGTGCCAATTGCTCGGTTACCGCTTCGTTCTTTCGTATGGTTGCACTTCTCCATAGGATTTATTCTATTTCTCGACAGCAAGATGACACTTCTCATCGAACTAATCATTTTTTGGTTTAATTTTCACTATACGATTCACCTGGGTAGGTTGAGTGGCACTGACAACCGAAGTTGTTAATCTCTTCAGTAGAACGTTCACATCTTTAGGTGGTGGTTTTTTGCTAACAAGATTTTGGTAATTTTGATCTTTGTTTATCAGACCTTCACAGTTAAAACGTAATGTACATAATTTTCATGTGATCCCTGACTTTTATACAAACCGCCACGTAGTATTGCACTGACCAAATCGGTAATTTGTCTTTGCGGGACATTTTATTATTTATAGGACGGATTAATTAGAAGGACAAACCTAAGAGATTTTAATAAACTTTGTTAAATTAGCCTGAGGGACATTAAGTATAAAGGCGGCAGATTATTCGCTTACAAGGTCAAGCTACAATGGCATTTACACTAATATTTTGAACCTTAGAGTTACTGGAAATGGTTTTACTAAACAAATCTTTGGATGAAGCCAATTCCTATCTCTAATCTTTATTTTCACGCGATCCCGCATGATCAGCACGAAGAACTTCACTGACCATACTCGCTATCATTTGATTTCGTGAACAATTACAAAGATCATAAGGAAAGAAGCAGACATGCACAGCGATCACCAACTAGTAATAGCACCAGAATTGCCTTCAGTACTTAACATTACTAATAACGAGACTGGCATAGGTATTGAAAACTGGACACAATTAGGAGAAGCCTACGCTTACTAGTGTACTCGACTGCCAAGAAAACACGAAGAAACCGTGGATGGAAGAAAATTGAGGAACGCCATCAACTTAAGCAACAATTGTGTCATAAAAAAAGGCAGATTAGAAAACAATACGAAGATACAGTTCAACAAGTACAGAAAATGGCACGGAGTGATTGCAAGAAATACACTGCGGACATTCTCGAAACCGCTCCAGCAAACAGAAACATGCAAACGCTGAATCATTGAGTCAGAAGAGTCAACGGAAAGTTTTCCCACATTCCACAAATTAGGGGTGCAGCAGGTCAAACTTTAATCTCAGAAAATCATCAGCTAAACAGATGGAAAGAGTTCTTCGAAGATAACAGCATAGACACACAGCATATAAGAAAATGACGCACTTCCAAATGAATACTATTACGAAACAATCAATACCCATATTCAGCATGTATGGCTGTAGGAAAAACACCATGTAGGAGAAACACGCAGAAAATCACACGAAAACTTTAGTTTTCTTATAGATCTGATATCTGAGATGTTATGTTGTATTTTCTCAACTTCGTTTAACAGACCTTCTCAGTTTAAACGTAAGGTTCGTTCGTTTCTCTGTGGTTCCAGACTTGAACGACAACTGCCACCGTAGCTTTGCATCGGCCAATTGATTACATCTTGGATGACCCTAGACAGGCCCTTAGCAATAAACACATGGTCAATTAGACATCGAGTTGTCTTAGGCGGATGTGTCCAAGTGGACGTTTTTATGAGGAAAGTACGTCAATCTCCTTTTCGTTATCGGTCGCTTTTTCCGAAAAGAAAACGAAAGTTTCACTATTTCCAATAAACCACCAAACTGTAAAATTACTCCAGCCACTGACCCACCCTTTATAGATTGAGCCGGATTTTATTTGTTTTCCACCACACTCCACCGCCTCATACTCCAAAAGCAAACATTTTAGTCGACTCAAACACAAATTATGGTTTCATTTTTGATGTATTAAACGAACGCAACATGAAAAGTCATAAAAACGCAATTTCCGACGGTCGGTTAATACACAAAACGGCGACGCTGCTGATTTTTCTGTTATAAGAATACGTCCACCTCACACAACGCATCAATTTCACACGAACAATTTAGAACATAAAAGGGTGAATTTCTCGTTTTAAAATCAGGATGTAAAAATGCGATGGTCTAATCTCGCGTGGGATCATATTTCTATCTACACACACACACACACTAACAATACATTCTAAAAATACCAGGGACACGTATATAAATAGAAAACAAATAAGGACGAGACAATAAATTATATTTCCTCCGTCACTGTATTCTCTCGTACAAAAATGTTATATCCCTTTTTGAAAACATGCACACACACACACATACGCAATTATAATGGGAAAATAAAATCGATACTCATCATCAGTAGTTTAAGGACAAACAGCTGATTTAAAATACATACAGAAAAAAAAACTCGTAGCTTACCGAATAAGTAGAAAATTTATACGTTTATCCTTTTCGTTCGTATAAATTACGTTTCGGGGGTGCTGTACTAATTAATCCGTTCATGCACTGTGTAAATATGAACATCACTTTTCACTTTTCTCGATTTTTCATAATTTTCACAAAAAAAAATTGCACAGACACAAATGCACATACACTAAAAAATCACACAAACACACACTCTTATTTAAACCACTATGCCACAATAATGCGTATGATAAACACAGAAAAAAAAATTTTTCCAACCAAAAATTAATAAAACGACACCAAATAAAAATTGTCCACCGGTACACGAGATAATATTTCAAAAAAATTCGCGTCCAAGATTTTCAAAAGTTCACTTCACTTCACAATTTAAAGTTTTTTTTTTTAAGTTATTGTATCTGGTTTTGGTTTGGTTTTTTTTTCTAACGTATAAAGTATTTTTTTGTATACCTGCGACGTTTAACGTTTAAAAATTTCGAGAAGACTGAAGAAGAAATACAAAATTACGATGAAATGTCGTTGATGTTTTGTTTTTTATGTAGTTTCGCTCTTCTCGCACACAGTCTACTTCGTGTCTCCGTTTGTTTCATGAATGTCGAAAACATGTTTGGAATGAGATGACGCGTTATCGATAAGCCGTTTTTGATTTCGTGTAAAACGAGACCGGTATATATGCAATTTATTTGTGTGCATAGGAGGGCGGTGAAATTTGACTTTAGTGTACGCCTTATTTTTGTGTTGTTTTGATTATTTTCGCTCTAATCTGATTTTTCATGTTTAAATTTTTGGAATGAGTCACGGTTTTTTTGTGAGTTTACAGTGTACATAAACATCGTAGTTTTGCTAGTCAAACTTAGATGGCAGATAGTATTGTAAAATGGTTTTAGAGTTTTGAAATTCGTTAACGTAGAAAAACATTCGTTTTGCAGCTAAATCTGTTATGGGCTTAGATTAGTCGAAGTATTTTGACAATGTTGACATTAAAGATACAGCGTATGTGCTAAACAAAACTGTCATGGCTTTAGGTGCGTCATGAAGGTGGAATAAGGGCATCTTTTACGAGGAATACAGGCTATGGCGCATTCATGATGTGTAGAAGTTTATTAGTAATTGGCTCCATCTATCAAGATGTGAATTCTTAGTTGCTGTATGAGAGTATGGTCTGAGAAGGTCGAGGACCAATTCAAACGTTTTTTGATTGAACACAATAAGCTGAGTTTCTTCACTGAATTTCTTCGATTTGGCCAACGGATGGTTATTTGCCGTCCGTGTGACTCTAGGTAAGGTAAACATTAATCCCAAAAATGATTAATTTAACGAGGAGTATCGTCTTGCTGTCGTGCAACAGAATATAGCCTATAAAGAAGCATGAGATCCTAGTAAAGACGCATTCAAGTTTAAAACCAGTTAACCTGCGATCGAGCATCATACATTAAGCGAACTTTACTATCGGATGTTAGCCAAATATTCAACCAGCTCGGTTCGCTTATACGAATTATAGTTCGCACTAAGATCGTACTTCAGGCTATGTCTATGCCGAACTTAAGCTGGTACGAGGAACCTCCATTGAACATCGCGAAAATATTGATTCAAATCAAAGACCAATTTTGTAGCAAATACAATGAGCGTCATTATCCAAACATACAAGCGAGAAAATCGAATCAATAGAAAATTGCGTCTCGAGGCATGAACACAAGGGATTTAGCAAAATGTTCTTGGTTGTGGAATGGCCATCCTGATTAATTCATGTAGATAGTTCTTTACCTAACATAGGGATCGCATTCACAGGTCGTTTGAATCTTTAAAAGTCAAGCATCCTATTATCTTAACGATAAATCATGATGCAGTTAAATGCATTGTGAGGGACATCCATGAACTGTTTATAACTCTCCGGGGGTATGCCTCCTTACAAGCGTTACAAGATGACGATTTTGGTTAATCTAAGGAAAAACTAAGTTTGTCTAAGTACAAAAGCAGTGCATTAGGAACAGTTGGCAACTTAACCACTGAAATTTGTGTACAGGCATAAATCAATAGAGTTCCGATGTATAATGCCCACGAAAGTATACTTGTAAAATACGCATAAGGCTCCCACGTTAGGCCTATGGGAAAGAAGATCAAGATTAGATACTTTTATGTTCTCAATCATTCGAGATGCTCGGATTTGGACCCGATCGAAAGCAGTCAAATGTTTTTTCGGAGTACCAGCCCAAATATGAGAATTATACTCTAACCATAGGCCCTGTATATAACACGACGGTGAATAGCTATCAGTTCAGCCAGATAAAAACCCAGCTTTGCGATTATTAGTTGGGATTGAATTCAACTCTGTGGGCTTTATCCCATTCAAAAATAGTATTAAGATTTCGCGTAAGAAGAAACTTTATAGCCATTATTTCTGCGAGAACGTCGTTTCGCGATGAAGAAGAAGGTAAACAGTAGAGGAGGAAAGAGAACTGCCACCAGCATAGGAATATATTGAATAGAGCGTTGCTGATAGAAGATCATTGATAAAAATGAGAAAAACAGTTCGGAGTAAGGACGGATCCCTAAGGAAACCAGCGTTTAAAAAATGTGGAACAAGAAAAATATTTTTAATCCATAAAATAACGTACCATGAAGGCCAACTGCCTCTAATTTTCACAGCAAACCCTTGTGCCATACCCGATCAACCATACTGACGATTGGTATTTATCTATGTATGCTAGCATATTTTCTAGATGGAGATGAAAATACCGGAATATAATAGAGAGGAGGAGCCAATATGATAGTGGCTTTGACATAGATTTACAACAATATTTGAGAACATTTGGAAAAATACCATCAGGACCGGCTGACTTCTTTAGTTATTGGTTGCAATGACATTAGAAAAAACATTGTCACCATCTTTCAGAAATGGTATAGATGATTTCCTATAATATCCAAGAAGTTGTCCTCGACTTAACGATCAAAGGACCAAAAGGTTCAATTGCTATAACCCAGGCTTAAGACTTGCCGGAACTTTTCTTTAACCAAGTTTAAATCCATCTTACAAGCAGCTAAATTTTCAATGGACATTTTTTTTACAAAGTTGCGGTGAGAGGCTCTTTTATTGGCGGTTGCTGTTTGGCAGTCGTATTTGTAGATGATATCCAGGTAGTGTATTGTACGGTTGTATAAGTAGGGCATTATAAACAGGTTATTGGTAGCCTGTATTCACTGGGTATTGGCTGCATGTAACGCATCTAATCCTCGTTGGTATATACGTTGTTTTGAGGATCGCAGTTTTGGCAACCAAAAAAAAGTATAAATTTAGACAAAAATTTTAATTGGGACTTGACCCTTAAAAAGTTTTGGGAGACCAAAGAAGTCGCCAACGCAATTTTCTATAACGAAAACAAATTTTGCTGCCTGGAACACAACCAAAAAAGTTGGGTGACTGCACAAGACACCGAACACCAAAAATTTGTATGGAAAAGAACATCGTCATACATTGCGTTCCACAATGCAGTAGCTCTCGTACTTTAAAACTCTACTTCTAAAATAATAATGGCCTACGGCCTTGTTAAATACTTATGAGTACTTCTATACTTAGTAGTGTGTTTAGTGCTCACTCTCACCTATAGTCGAGTTAAATGCATTTTTTAACATCCACATCCGCACATGGTGTGACCACATCACAGTATTTTTTGGAACCTAGCTTCCATCTCTCGCACCGTATCTACACCAATCTTAATAAAGTCAATGGTAGCCTGCCCCTTCGGAATCCATATTGATTTTCAGACAGGTTTCCTTTGTTTTTATTGGTAATTTACAGTCTTTTGCATATGATCTTCTCTAATATTTTACCAGCCGTATCCACCAAGCAGATTATATGGTGATGGATTTTCTAATGCATTCGTCTCTTTTGGTAGAAGTACCAGTCGTCGGACATTCCATTGCATTGGGAATATTCTTCCCTCTAGGCAAGCAAACAAACCACTTTGGACATGTATATAGATTGCAGTTGTCTGGAATTTTACCAGGCACAGAAGCCTTGTCATTTCCTACTTTGCCATATGATTTTATAGAACCTGCTCTATTGTCTTTAGTTGAATTATTTCTTCCTCGTTCCTTGATTAGATAATTCTCACATAACCAGGCTATTCTGGAAATCACGTATAGAGACAATATTTATCAACAATTCTCGACACGATGGGCATATATTGTGTGTACCCTTGAACCTAATGCCATATTTATTTTATATGGGTTGCATCAAGGAGACAGGTTTAAATCTTCACATAATTCTTAAAAGCATTGCTGCTTGCTTGATTTGATGCAATACTTAAGTACTAAGCGAGAAGAATATTATAGTTGCACATTAACAAGGAGACATTTTTTACACAGTTTGGCTATTTTCTTGGTTCACCAATACACTAGAATTTTCCTACATCATAAGCTATTGTAATGAAATCTGTCGTTTGAGATTTTCTATAGTTCCTGACAAAACTCTTCCAACATTAAAATAAAAAGGTTTTCGAGTTTCGAGACACATTTCAGTTTTCCAGCCACTAAATTTCCGTTTTTTTCCAAACATGCTTGGTGATCGCTGTGTCTGTATCGATCACTTACTCTCCAACTTAATACTTTAATTAGGAGATATTCACTAATTTATTGAGTCTGCACTATACCCCTTCGAAATATGAAAGTTTTATCAACATTCAGCATTACCACTGGAAGTGACAAAATGCTTTCAGTAGATCCTTACATCTAATAGTAAATCGGCTTCATCAGCCAAGGCATTAAAATCGCCTGCAATCACCAAAGGGATAGCGTTCGTGAATAATCAGACGATCCAGAAAGACGAGATGAAAACCATCGATCTTACATCTAGATCCAGATCCAGATAAAACAAGATTCAGCACCGCTTGCATTTTCTTGAACGCATTTTCTTGAACTCCACACAGAGTCAAAAGGCAGCTAGACGTAAGAAATCTGCTACCCAAGTTTTATTATCAAGCTTCTTGTACTGTTCGCATACAATAACAACATCTGCCTCGTAATCACGTACTTTTTGTTATAGCAGGTTAATCTCATCTTCTCCGTTTCTTTTGCAGTGCCTTCTGATCTATAGGACACTTTAAAGTATCAGCGGAATATCGGTTCCCTTTAGTGGCTTTATCACTACAAAGCATGCTATGGGTCTTTGCTGTAGCTCTTTGTAAAATGACGCTCTTCTCGACGCTTCTTACACAGCTTATATACCTATCCTGCAAACCGTTTTCCCTTTGAAAATGATATTCTCTGCTATTTGGCTTGGAAGACTAACCATTGCCATTTGTGTCCCCTGATAATAAGCTTTTAAAGTTTTTATAGAGGAAATACCTTTTGTTTTTCTCACCAGCGGTTCAAGAGTCTAAAGTTCTTCGTCCTTAGCTTCCTACCCGTTTCTTTTCGCCAATTGGAATTGGAAAACAGCTGTTTGTGGTTGGTTGCCAGTGCTTTTCAACTCTAACAAAAGATCTCTCTTCGTTGTTGAATGCTTTAAAACCAAACTCGGAGAAATAAAACGGCCAGTCCCAATTATTCCCACATATTACCTTCTGGCTCCCTTGATCTTTTATAAAAACAATAAATCAGAAAAAACTTGACAGTGGTATGCAATGAAAATCCATATTTCTATAAATAAATCACTTACCATTATAAATATGACTTGAAATCTCCTTTAAAAAAATTCAAAATCTTCTTTAAAATTTTATTTTATTTTGTTCTCCTTGTAAAATAATTTATTTCATTTTTTATTTATTTATTTAATATTTTCATCTAAAATTCTAAAAATTTAAATAATTTTATATATAATATTTAAAATAACAAAAACAATCCTTAAAATATCCTTAAAAACAAATTTTTATTTTACAGAAAAAGCTCTAGAAATGGGATGACATTTTTAACATTACTATTGCTTTGTTGTTCGTTGGTTGGTTGTTATATATATATATATATATATATATATATATATATATATATATATATATATATATATATATATATATATATATGCAGTGAGTTTTTAATAAAATGCCAGTCTTTTAGGTCGAAAACGGTGCAGGATTAAAAAAAATATACTGGAACGACAGTAATTAAGTATCAAAAGAGCCATTTAGTGGTGATCATGAACATGATTTATTCATTAGTTTCATTAGTTTTCTATTTTTGCTTGCAGAAATATTTTAAGCCACTGTCCCATATTTTGTAGAGTCTTTTACTTTTTCCTATAAATAAAAATGTATACTTGTTAAAACCAGACGGTCGTGTTGTAAAAGTTAAACTTCTTAAAATGTAGATTTTTTATTTTCAATATCAAAGGAAGTCATATTTTGGTCCTAAAAAACTTGCTACATCAAAACTACCACCAATGTACGGGAGGAAATTGTTCTGCAAGGAAGATAATATATCCAAGTTCATTACCTTTCCACATACAAAATGCAGTTTTGATATTTTGAAAAAAAAAAATATTACGTGGAAGGGAACTGGAATTAAAGGTATGTTCTCCCAGGATAAAAATGATGATATAATCATATTTTCTATGATTGTATCATCATTTTTGTCCAATAACATCATAAATATTATTTTTG
The DNA here is from genome assembly GCA_963556175.1 of Tipula confusa. NCBI lineage: Eukaryota > Metazoa > Arthropoda > Insecta > Diptera > Tipulidae > Tipula > Tipula confusa. The sequence continues at coordinate 95,757,662 of OY744476.1, forward strand.
CCAGCAACAGCGATTGCAAACAGCCTGTCTATTGTTTAAATTAAAATGGTTCTAGTTGACAATAAAAGTCATTGTTTGGACTAACATTTTTGGTGAAATTTTTTTGGTTTCCTTCTTTCTACAATCAGCTTAATAGTTTCGTCCCCTACATAAATTTAATAGTTGTTGGCTTATATTCTAAATCGGCACTAAATCTACGTACGATGTTTTTTCCTCGTTTTTGAGACGTTTTTAGGACTATTATTTAAAATGGGGTTACCAATATTGTTGCATACGGTTAAAAATGATTTTATTTCCCGTTATAAAGATTCTCTTTTAATTATTAGTTTTTTAACTGAAAAAATTTGTTGCTTTCCAGAATTTTTCCATGAAAGTGAGTTTTTGGAACTGGTTCTTCGAGGTATGATACTTTTGGGTCAAGTTCTTTGGTTTTGTGTTAGATTAAGCAGTGACAACAAAATTATTGCAAACGACATAGAAATTTTTGCACAACGTTTTGTAATCAGAGTGCTTGGTGCCTTCCCTTTAAAATATCCTCTTAAATCATAGAATCCTCATTAGAATCAAAATTTTTAAGATATACTCGTTTAAAAAAAATGTTAGATTGCAAATGAATAAAGAGAATGTTACTGCTTAAAATCGAGGATAACCGAAACTATCAAAAGTATTGAGAATTTCTTCCAGTCATTTAGTACGAACAGTATTCATTCCTTAAATGTTGACCTATAACTACATTGCACTAATTTTGATACAGAAACCAATATTTTAAAGCATTTGATAACAAGGGCCACCTCTGCCATTAATTGTTACAATTTTTCCGAATTATAAATGTTTTTCTTGACGGAAAATCTGTTTTCCTCCAGGAATTTTGAACATTATTGGTTCCGAACTTATATATATATATATATATATATATATATATATATATATATATATATATATATATAAAAATATACATATATATATATATATATATATATATATATATATATATATATATATATATATATATATATATATCAAGGATGTGCGACGTCAAGAAACGTCGACGTTGACAATAATTGTCGACGCATTTTTGTAGAGTCAACAATGACAAATTTTGTCGACGTGAATTGTTGACGCGTCAACAATAAAAATAGAAAAATAGTACATTTAATTGTTTAATTTTTTTTTATTTTTTTATTTTTTTATTTTTTGATATAACCCGGTTGGACCATTTTTTTCAAGTTGTTCGGAACTGGCTGGAATTTTTAAACATTTTCTGTCAAAACTAGAAGTCTCAGAAACTTTTATGTCCGCCGAATTCCAAAAAACATTTGGGTCTTTAATATTTTTCTATTATAAATATTTTAAAATAAAGGGTTACCCAATAAGAAGTTTCATTTTGTACAGCCTGCTATTTGGCTAGCTGTCAATTTTGAAGCTGTCATCTTTTGACATTTGACAAGTAAAAACTACGCCATTACTAAAAATGGTACGATATACGCTTCAACAATGCATTGAAATTGTTAAAATCCACTACAAAAATGGTGAAAATTTTTGGAGTCATATAGTTCGCAAAACTAAAGCACTTCTTGGTCATCGTGAAGCACCTTCTCGGCCAGCAATATTGAAACTGGTGGAATAATTTGAGCTGTTGGGACAAGTTAGTGATGTAAAGGATCAAAACCGTGTGCGTCGCTCAAGAACAACTGAGAATATTGCTGCTGAAACCCGTAGTGTTGAAGAAAACCCATGTTTGTCGATTCCTCATCGATCTTTGGGATTAGACATTCACAAATGACATTGCACCGTATTTTGCATAAAGACTTAGATCTTAAGGATTTTAAAGTTCAGTTAACGCAAAAACTCATGCTGGTCGATCACCATAAACATCTTCGCTGATTGGGTCCTTCAAATGCATCAAAATGATCTGGATTTTCATCAAAAAATCATCTTCAGTGATGAAGCCCATTTCACCTCGGAGGCTACGTTAATAAACAGAATTGTTGCAATTGGGGCTTAGAAAATCCAAGAATGATTATTGAAAAGCCTCTCCATCCTCAAAGTGTCACTGATTGGTGCGGTTTTCGGGCTGGCGGTGTGAATGGACCTTACTTTTTCGAAAATAAGGCTGGTGCAACTGTTACAGTGAATGAATTGCTCTACCGAGCTATTATTAATGATTTGTTATGGCTGGAATTGAAAGATATTGATGTGGATGACGTTTATTTTCGCAGAGGTGAACACAATTGGCCACCGAGATCTTGTGATTTAACACCTTTAGACTTTTTTCTTCGGGACCACGTGAAATATAAGGTCTATGCAAATGCGCCACAATCGATTCAAAACCTTTAAGATGGAATTCGTGAAGTTATTGAGGATATACAGCAGCAAATGTGCAAATTGGTGATGGAAAATTTCATGAACAGGATATGGTGCTGCAAATGTAGCCGTGGCGGCCATTTGGCTGATATTATTTTCAAATGTTAATGGCATACCTTCCTCTTTACAATGAAATAAACATTCATTGATTTCTCTTAAAAAATACTCGTTTTTTTAATATCAAAATGAAACCTCTTATTGGAAAACCCGTTATTTATATTTTCTCTAAAGTTATTCAACTCAATCAGTTCGGCAGTTGTGATAAGAGAAAATCAGTAACTTGCTCAATTTAAAAAAAATCGACCATATCACGTTTTTCGCATTTTTCGCCCAAACTAAACTTAAGAAAACATAAGGTTTAAGATATCTAATATCTATATGGATCCGTCTTATAGTCTAACATTGCGGAAATTGACAAATGTTACTTTTTCTGGCTAAATTATTTGACATTCCCTACAGTTTGTTCCTTAATTTTCGCTCTATTAACTGTTAAATGATAATTGATTTAAACGAAACATTTTCGTTCAGTTCTTAACACTTCACTGGTCAGTAACATTTGGACTCAATCAGCCGTATTCTTACTTAAAGTTGTTGCTGAGTCGCTGGTTGGCAAATTAATTGTAAAACTTAAGTATGTTACTCTTGTAAAGTAAAACAAAAACAAGGAACCAAAGGAAACAAAAACAAAAGAAATTATCGAAATAATTTTTTTTTCTTGACATTACGTCATTGTCGACATGAAATTGACGTCGACGTAATGTTGACGCATTGTTGACGCGTCAACGTCGACAATAATTGTTAACGTGTCGACTCACAACCCTGATATATATATATATATATATATATATATATATATATATATATATATATATATATATATTCAAGATCACTACTAGAAAGCCCTTTTCATTATTTTCTATTTTGTACCATTTCCGAGATCCAACTCCTGACATTTACAAAATAACTCACCTTTTATAATGTAGTTTGACTAAATAAATCCCAGTCACCACCACCTATGTCAATCCAATCAGTTTTTCGAAGAAACAATCGCACGTCGCATCATATGGATTTTGTAGCACATCCTTAGCATGTAACAATGTTGCCGACGCCAGTTCTCCAACAGTCCATTGCCGATCGAGTAGTACACGACAGATTGTGTCGAGTTTCGATAGTTTTTCGTGTCCCGACGTATAATAAATTAGAACGGGTAGACCGGCCACACTTGCCGCCATCCATTGTATAACTAATTTTAATTGTACATCACCACGTAGTTTGTGGCCACATCCCCAATTACCCGTCGCCACTGGTGACAGATCTGAATTACTAGAACGTTTTTGTGTAATTTGCGATATCTATATATGTGTGTGTGTGTGTATGTGTGTGTATAAAAAATAAAAATAAAACTGCCTAATTAATTAAATAAAAATAGCAATAAAATTTACGAGTTTCTAATTAAATTATCGCAAACAGTCATCTTTCACACACACAATATACAAGTATATATAGACTCAATCAGCTATTTTCTATCTGTTGTCACGTCATATAGTATCAGATTTGAGTTTACCTTTTGTTCCATTTTTAATGTGACCCCATCACAATTAAGATTTTGTTCGCTCGATATACACGATATTGACCATCGTTTTCGTATTGGCTTTGGTGATATCTTTTTTGTTCCTATTCCACCACCATTACCATCACCTGTCGCATTCCCATTATTGTTCATGTCACATTTTTTCAATTTATCATAATCGCTTCGTATAAATTTCATATCGTTTAGGTCACTTTCGTTTTCTTCAACTTTTAATTGGATACGTTTCTATATTATAGTGATCGCGTATGGCACATGAGGATTTATGAGTGATCGGATGATTTTTCAAAAAATAAAATAAAAATTACAACGAAAAAAAAACGTTAATTAAATTTACCAAAAAGTACAAAAAAATTTTTAAAAAATTTAGAAGTCAAAAATGCTTTCGAAGGATTCTAATTGGTCACAGTTACTATGCCGAAGTTAATTACAAAATACCATTCTGAGCTGATAATTTGGTGTCGTGATTTGGATAACAATTTTCGTCGACTTATGTGTTACAAAACGGCTGAAGTAGGTGGGCAGAAGTAGGTTCCCAGACAAAAAAAGAGATGTATGCTATAATTTTTAAAATCAAGCTAACTATAGTGTAAGGCGAAACAAATTATTAGTCCAGGATAAAAGAAGAAATTGTCAATAGTGGAATCCAGTACGAATCCGAACTTGGAACACATTTTCGTAACAAATGGTGACAGAAGTGGGATTTCGCAAGAAATGAGTAACACTACGTAGACGACACTACAGATAAAAAGCAAGCTGGTCAAGCAATATCGTCTGCAGATTGGTAATAAGTCGGAGCTGTTTACGATATTACAACAGGCAAATATGGCGAAAGAGTAAGATGATGATGCATTCTCGCTCGCCTCTTCTGTAAAGTCATTGATCCAGGCGGTATCAGACCTAAAGCATGGTGGAAAAATGTAGTATCTTCCAAGGTACCACCATTGGTGGTAGTGGAGGAAAATAAGGAACCTTCTTTTAAGGTTCAATGAGCAAGCAGCAGTTAACAATATGACTACTACACTCAACGCGATAGTTAGCATTAATGCCAAGTTTGTTGAACAAGTTGCCTGATGGGATCAGATTCAAGAGGCTTAGGACAAACAAATGCTAGAGCTCAAAAAGGACATGAAAGCGCTCGAGGACGACGTGAAGGGTCGCTTAGAGGACCTTCGACAGAAGTTGGAGATAAAAATAAAGAAATTGAAATACGCGTCGAAAGTTGTACCACAGACATGGAATCAGTTCAAAAGAATGCAACAAAAATCAAGAGAACCAGTCATCGGTATTTCAAAAGGATTCCTGAAACCACCAACAATCGATGGTTAAACACCTTTGAAAAATTTAAAATGCAGTTTCAAGCTGCGATACAGCACAAGTAGTGGACTAGCAAAGAACAACTTGCATTAGTCCTGCTCTAAAAGCAAAGCATCAGATGTGTTGCAAACCATATTCGTCATAGGAATGGATTGCAAAGGAATTATGAAGGAGATAGAGTTGTGTTACGGACACTTCCATATCATGGAATTATATGCAAAATTCAGCCGCATAATAAACGACCAATCTGTGGAAAAAGCCTGCAAGACTTGGAATTTCCATGGATGTTTTCAACGGATTGATAGTGGATGCTTTCATTAATACAGCGAGAGATGACGATCTTAAACATAACTTACTATAATAACAATGAACAAAATGTTGACATCATCATTGGAATACGAAGCATACAGAGCGAGTTTGTCCACGGATTCTATTAAACAGCGTAATATGGACCAATATAGATATTGCACAAATAGAAGCGTTCATAGAGAAGAAAATGGAAAGATTTTTGATGCCCGAAACTTAGACAATACATCCTGGATTGTAAGTAACCGGCTAATTGCCAAATTTGGGAACGACTGCAACACAGTTCAGCGGTTGACAGCATGCTAAAGGAAGAACAACATTTATGCTAGATACCAGCGCATTCAGATAATTAATACGTTCTGATATGGTGCCTGAAGATCGAGTGGAGGAAATAGTCCAACATAATTTAAAAACAGCCACTGAAGATGCTGCAGCAGTAAAAGGAGAGGATAAAATTCAATCATCGATTTATCGCAGTGGTTTTCGAATTGCAGGACCATGTGATGATATAGGATGTGAAAAGAAGATACTGGTAATTAGCGGTTCATCTGGAAGTGAAATAGGCATTGACAACTGGAAATGGATCTTACCAAGTTTTAGTCATGCGTTTTGGTTCATGCAACGCCACTGCTAAAGAAGAGTCTAGTTCAACAGTTGGCTTATCCAAAAGCAGATGAACTCTTCATTTTGGACACAGACGCTAGGAAAGACGCATTAACGGCAGTACTCTCACAAAATCAAAATGGAATAGAAGGAGTTATAGCAAACTAAATTCCGAACCAACGTTTCTGAGTGACACGAAAAAAATTACTGGCAGTGGTAGATTTAGTGTGAAACATTTCAACAAATATCTGTACGGACAATGGTTTTTTCTACGAACCGACCATGAGACATAAAGAATCTGACAAAACAACGAAGATGGGATGTCTATAAGACCCTGTGCTTTTCAATGTAAGCAGAGTGGCAAACAGGAAACAAAGAATATCTCCATCAAATTTGAATGAAAATTGGCGTCGAGGAACGGTGGACCAAAAAGCTTTTAAGGGAAAATCAAAGGTATGATGAGACGATTGCTCCAATAATATACAATGGATGAAGCAAGGTAGAAAAATACACTGGCATGAAGTTGCGGTGGAAATCGGGATGGTTAACAGTTATTGAGCTCACTGGCAATAATTATGGCTAAAGGATGGGTTGCTCATATGACATTAGCAATCAGATGAAGGCAGAAGTATCATGGAGCAAATGGTACTACTAACTAGCAAACCAAATACCGGAGGTTGTGCAGGAAATACACAATAGTAGATCTGTTGGACACTTCGGTATTAACACAACTTTGGAAAAAGGCTGGTTTTATTGGGTCATCCCCCGGAGAGAATTTTTTTAAAGCAGACTTGATGTGGTTTTACAATCCCACAAGAAAAAAGCAAAAATCTCCTAAATTGCAAAAGCGTTGGGAGGGACCATACACGATTATTAAAAGGATTAACGGTGTGGTGTATCGGATACAACAAAGCCATAGAAATCAAATGAAGGTAGTCTACGTCGACTGGTTAACTCTATATGTAATACAAGCAAGCAAATTGTGGTGACAATGATGTTTTCCGGTCGATCGTCAATTTTATGAATGTTGCGGAAACGAATAGTAGTGAAGGAAATACGGAAGAACTCAAAATTCCAGAAGAAAGGCGAGGCAATCGATGAATTCATTCAAATAATGAGTGGAGCTGTACTACGAATCGTGGTAAAACATTCAGCAGTAATAAAATTATCCTGTGACTTCTACTGGATTGCTTCGATTACCTTAGGGAATTCCGTTCCATTATGCGTAACATGTCATCAAGAGGCGACCTTTTTGATGGCAATGCTATGGAACATAATGTATGTTCATACATTATACTTGCTTCAGTTCTAGTCATTGTGTAAGATAAATTTGAAAAGCCATTTATCTTCTGTGCGATTTTGGATTATGGGTCACATTTAAATTTCATGACTATGGTGCTAACTCAATTACACATTTTCGATTTGTGGCATAAAATGTCCAAAATCCAGAAACTGCATGATGGACAGCCCAGTAAAACTTATAATTTTCGGCCACAAATCGAAAGGCCATACAAATGAGAACCTCGATTCTTTATTTAGGCACCATAGTTATTCAAAACTGGTGCTCAAACTCAAATGTGGTACTATATGACATTTCAGAGTCAGCATGCATGTGAAAAGATTTTAATGAAACCTGAAAATCTCCGTCACCCTTTCTAGTTAAAGATGGCATCATTCACATTGGAGGTCGACTACAATTTGCATCACTGGCTTATTCAGCGAAACATTTCATTCTCGGGCACCCCCCCCCCTCTCTAGGCATTTCACAACAGAATTACTAGTTGCATTTCTACACATCTGCATGGGAGACCCGAGGCTCCACTGTCAATTTTACGTGATTACTTTTGGGTAATAAACGGTATGTAAGTTGCGAAGAAAACTGTTTCGCAGTAGATGGGAGATTTTTCTGTTGAGCATGCTAAAATTGCACTCGAATTATTTAATACATATTTTTGTTCCTCATAAAATTCGAGGTAAACCACTAACAAAAACCTATTTCCGCATATTTGTTTGTCAGACCTCTCACCAAGTGCAATTCTCACTTTTGTATAAATGTACACATCAAGCAGAAACTTATTCAAAAAACTAGTTATCTTCATGGGCTGGTGAAAGAACGGTTTGGTTAAAGAGTTAATAGAATGCAGGAGGAAAATCGTTACTTTACATATTCTTTTTAGAATTGAAGGAACTAATATTCTGAGATAATAAGAAATTATTGTGTATTCTGGATGAAAAGGATGGTCTTATAATGGAGCGGAGGAAAGGATTCGATTCCAATTTATATATCATTTAAACGATTAAAATTTGCGAGTGATTATGTAGGAAAGAGATGGAGTTCAACGATTCACAGGCAAATATAATTATAGTAATGACTGGAATCAGGTTAATATTCAGGAAATTTATGATCCTTGTCAACCGTATCACATCATTCAAAATTCGAATTCATGAACAAACGATGACGTAGTATTGACACAGGAGGGTTATCGCATGAAATTATTTTCGTTGTAGATAAACCCTAAATATGATAATGATAAACATCGATTTTGATGATAGGTGAGCCAATGAGGCAGTTAGCAAATTGGCACAAGTTAAGTTTGGTAATCAATAAAAAGTGTTTTACTGGCTTTGTTATGCAAATGCAAAAGAAATTGGAAGAGCACCGTTTCCTATCAATCGTAGATCCGCAACAATTCCTCTCAATCGAAAAAAAATCAGTTCATGTTTACAATCCCAGTTTCGATTAAAACCAGTCTCCTTGTCGACAATTCACAAATCACCATTGATTCTATGTTTTCACGATTCGTAACTTATGTAACTTCCGACGTGCATGTATCGTATTTTAGTTACCGCAAACCTATTGTAAGAGTATTTAAAGATGACGTTACTATTCACGGGATTAATAATGTTTAAGATAAACATACACGCATATTTGTTTGAAACATTCCAATACTACATGAACACCAACATTCGGAGACGCATTTATTTTCCGGATATGAAACAAAAATGTATTAGACATATCAGACATTGTGTAGTAAGTATGTTTGGCAAATCATCTCAATCCAGTTAAAAAAAAAGCACTATTGAGATCGATAGAAGAGGATAATGAGCCATTTTAAACAATATATTTAGGCCATTAGATCATTAGAACCCTTAACCCTTAACCCTTAAAGCGCAAAACGATGACCATTGGCTGATGGGACAAGTTGCTAAGTTATAGTGAACGATGGAAGAATGAAGAAGGAAATAGTGTATCAAAAAGGAGATTTAAAATCCAGAGGACAGTATCAAATTTCGAAAGTATTAGGTAAGACAAGCAAAAGATGTTTATTTCAACTTTTTCCATGAAATACTAGCTGTTATAATATTATGTTAAGTAATTGGTGACACTGATGCCTGACTATTGCCATATTTAGCCATTCAAATGGACAATTCAACCGATTTCCACCGAAAATTCACCGTCTTACAGACCGATGTGTAAATAATCGATACATTTGGAAAAATAATAAATCAAAAGACACCTGGATGTTATAAGGTGGTTAAAAGGTGTAGTGCTTTGAGCAAACTATACAGCAAGGCTTGAAAAAGTAACATGAACATGATACAGAAGTAGATTATAACAAATATTAAGTAACTGTTATAATGGGTGTAACAAACAAATCAACATGGCAAGATGGGATTTTATACTTGCAGACAACACAAGGAAGAGATAATTCGGATTTGTAATGGAACTAGCAAGATGTTTAAGCATAAATAAATCCAGATAAATCGGCCTATATGTTATTACACCTTGGTGCTAACCATCATATAACTGGATATTGCAATTGATAGCTGGTTTAAAAGCATATGGGTTCCTTTGCAAACAAATTCTATATAGTAAACAATGCACAAACCATACTAATGACAACTACAAGTGGAGCTCAACAAATACACAACGAGTCAAAATTAAATATCCAGCCGTTTACGGGAGACTACAAGCAGTTGCCATCGTTTCGAGATATTTTTATGAGTGCTGCTGATAGTAATTTAAAACTGCCAGACAAACTTACTCATCCTCAAAATCAACACATGAAATTCAAGATTTTCAGTTAGCATCTAGTCGCGCCTACTCATACATTATTTAGTCACGCAGTGAAGAGACAAAACTAACACGAGTACTATTAGATTCCAGCTCTAAATTGCACATTTATAACCGAATCCTTAGTACACATAGCCTAGGTGTATCAAGAAGGAAATCAACTGTAAAAATGTACGGCTTAGCAGGAATAATGACGAGTTACACTCGTAGGAAGACTCCCATAATGATTCAATCTCGACTCAGCACAAGCTAGAACATCACCATTTCGGCTTAGATTATTAAAACGATTACAACAAATATACAAGAGAATATTATACCACTGCCTGGTTTTGACTGATTGATGGTATTTGTCATAAAACGGTTAATTCAATTTATTTGTAATATTTAATAATTTTTTTTTAAATTTAATTTATATTAATTTAGATTTTATTATTTTAGGGGAAAACTAATCCAATTTATTACAGCCTATGGCTAAGAGCAATTATTTTATTAATATATTTTGTTTTCAGAGAACCTTTGCAGATTACAGATGAATGATGGCACACTGAGGTTGCTAATAAGAGATGACAGGATGCAGAGCAGTTTAGTAAAATTGTGATGGTCTTATGCTAACAGTAGTTTGAATATTGGCTACCGGGAAACTGACCAATACTGTCATAACTGAAAAACCTTTCCTTTCCCTACCCCATAAAATAACTATTGGCCGCCGCCATGGTGTCTTTAACCGAGCCGATCTCAATAATTTAACTAATATCCTGCTTTATTCTTCCAAATATATGCAAAAATGGGTGTACGGTGGGCCCGGTGCTTTCTAGAATATCCTGCTTAATGCTTGGTCGTACATTCTTAATCAATCAATCAATCAGTCAAACTGCCTGGCTCTGACTGATTGACAGGACTCCTTCCACTAAAAAAATCTATGTTGGTATAGTTAGCAGCTGCAGAAACATGAAAAGTGATGCTGTATTAAAATGTCAGAGTGGAGTACTTCAAACCCAATCCAATATCAATATCGATGATTTAATTGAGATAATGAAAAGTTTTGGACAGTTAAGTAACTGCCAATAATAAAGGTTGATTTATAATTCGCTCACCTTTAAAAGTATCTCATATAAGACCTGGAAACTTATATTTAGTTGCAAGAGCAAGACTGCTGTAGGAAATTTTATTTACCATAGCATGGCTTGTTTAAGTTAAGCAGCCACTAAACTTCGCGTCATCTTTTACACCTCCTGCCAGTCAATATAGTCAGTCTCGTTAAACAACATATTACACGTTGGTCCTAAATTACGAATAGCTTTGCCAGTTCTAGAGCTGACGCCAAACAACAACCTTTAAACTCTCATTTTTATTATACAGCGATTGAACAAATTCAAGAAAACAATTCGTAGGTATAGTAACTGTAACCATTTACTTAAATTTTGTAACTAAACACAACTGCCAACAAAAATATGATTCCAAAACACATCTGCAACAAACAGTTCAACACGTAAATGAATATCTACTGTACTAAGTTTGTGACGTATTCATTTAAAAAGATGAAGAAAATAAAATTGAAAATTTGAAGACACACAAAAAAAACGTTAGAATTTAGAAAATTTATACGAATATTATATTAGAGGGTGCATGAAATGGGAAGCATAATTTCGAGATGTAACAAACATTTGGTCAAAAATAGCTTTAGGACATTTTTACATAATCACAACACAAGTACATGTATATGGCATATATGAGGGGATCGTATGATAAGTACATGATCTAAGCCAGAGATGGCGTCACTAAAATACTTATCATACAATCCTCGCATACACACACCAATGACATTCAATCTCATAACAAATTTGTATAATTGATTCGAATTAACTTACCAGTTGGGCGGCTAACCGATGTTTGTGTTTCGCCAGTTCCAGCGATAATGATCGCGGATTTAGTATTGGTTTGTTTTTCTTCTTTTGAAACGAATCGATTGATGAACCTTCGGCTGAAATACCTGTGTGTATTAAATGGGAAAAATAATATTTAGATTTATAGTGACTTAAAAGTTGGATTAAAAACGTGTTAGTATAAAGACTAAGCTAACGCATGCGCAATGAAAACACTAAAAATGTCTACTACTCGAAAAACAAATCGCAGGCATAAAACTTAAAACCCACGCATACCCGTACTTGATATACATCCTTCAGTCAGCGGTACTCCAACAAAACTTTCGCTTAACGTTCGTTTAAGCAACGAATTAGCAAATCTAAGGACGGCTTCGTCACGAGGATCCAATTCACGTAGCTTATCGGTTTTATTCGATAGTATAGGATCGTCAAGCCATTTCGAAAATTGTTCGTAAACTTCTTCTAATTCTGAACTGTAATCGGTGTCGTTACTATACTTTGATGAATCGGTGTCTTTTCTTTGCAATGGGCCTGCGACAATAATTTTACAGCAACATGATAGAAATATTAGTAAAACAAAGTGTTTGGCAAATGTTAGTCAACCTTTACTTACCGTTGTGCTTATTACGAAATTTATTTAACCACTCAGCCTCTTGTAACAGTGAGTCTTTATAAAATTCCTCATCGAGTGAGTCTTCAGTCAGTACAAATCCACGGGAACCACCTCGTCGTAGTCTATCATATAAAAAATACTATTCACAGACTATACAGGAGATGAAATAGATTATGTGTGTAAATACCTAATTTCAGGGTCTTGAGCATGTGATCCGGTAACGCTAATCCCAACCGCATAACTATCACCTGTACTACTATCACTTAAGCTTTCCTCCGACTGCAGTGCTTCACGTAATTTTTGTGCAAATGTGTTTCGCTGTTCGGTGGTGTCTAGCTCATTTGTATATTTTTCTACTTCGCCACTATCGCTGCACTTATGTTTAATTCCATTTTCGTCCTCATCTTCGAAACTACCTTGAGCACTATGAAATTCTTCAGTACTCGAATTACAACTAGAATATAAGCTACCCGACGATGGTCGATTGACCGGAAGACATTCGCCTGACGATCCTAAAACGATGAAACGTCCACGACGTCCGGCTATTGGGCCGGACACAATACTGCCGTCTGGACCATTGGGCGATAAATCACTACTGTTTGGCATAAGCCAGGTACGTCTTTTATTGATATCCTCCTCTAATTTTAACGATGTTATACTCGAACGTTTCGTACTCGTCGACGCTTGTTTAACGATAATTTTTAGGTTACTTTCAAAATCGTCTTGAGGCGAATTTGTACCACTTTCACCGATCGGTGATAACCTTTTCGATGGGTGGTGTGGATGTGGATGATTGTGTGGATCCTGTCGAGATTTTTCTTTTAACCGTTTGTCCCGATTATGTTCGACTAATAAATTTAATTTTGTATTTTGACGAAAGCCCAGGAGACATTTATTCAACTCCCGCAGTACGTTATCCTCTTCGAATTGATTTATTGGATATTCACAATAATTTTCCGCATCCATACAGCATAAATTGATTTTACGCGGTTTTTCTAGCCGCTCGTAAATTGTTTTCTTTTTTGGATCGACAATCCGTGATATTTGTCGAACACCTTCGATTAGGATGGCCTCGTTGTCTTCCAGTGCTTCCATATACAAAAGTGTTACTAAAAGTTCGGGGGCCGTACAAAATTGTATACACTCTTGTGAACTACCATTAAAGAGTACATCACCGCCTGACTTAGCACTAGCGAATACATTTTGAACAACATCAAGACTAGCATTTTCAATTCGACCCTCGTGTTTCGATTCCAACGAGCATAATGGCAATCCACACTCTAGCCAGTCTTCGATCGTTAACCAACTTTTACCGTTCATAACTTTTCGCGATATTTTAATACATCCATCGACATTTCCGTCCACCGTTTCCAGCCACTCGAAATAGTGTAGTAACGATTTTAGTTTCGATTTTTGGCTATTCGTTTCTAGACCACTAAAAAAATGCGTGAAATTAAAATCTTGGAGCGTCGGATGCGTTTTATTGGTGCGTTTTGGAAATGTTGAAAAAAATGCGTTCGCTATTAGGGACGCCACCAATTTATAATTTAATTCGATTGCATCGGTATGTTGTTGTAGACTAAATTCGAGACCACGCGGTGGTCGATACGATCGTAGATCGTATGCTCGTTTTGCTATAAAATTTATTGTTTGTGTTATGAACTTTTCACGTTCATCATTTTCTAAGTCATTTTCAAGGTAGCTACGAAGTCCATTCAAAATCGTTGAATCGCGTTTATCCTCGTCTGGATCTAAACTGACGCTGCGCAGAATAAATTTTAAAATTTTTGTGTTATTAATAGTAACCAGTGCCAGAGTACTTACTTGCATAAATCATGCAATTTTTGCATATGATCCAGTATCTCGTCCAAATTGGTTGATTCTTGGATGAATTTTAATTTTTTTTGCACTACCGACCACCACGGCAGGTCACATGGTAACATTACTAGTGCCATTTTATCATTTGGATGTGGTTCGGTTGATTTAATCTGTTAAAAAAAGTTTTGTCTGAAACAAAAGAAAAAATTTTTGAGTATTTTCTATCTACGAAGTCACTGTGATAGACAGTGAAAGTTAGTGAACAAATAAAGTGCCTGCAAAGTAAAAGTAAAAACTTGTTGACAAATAGTTCAGTTTGTAAAATTTCCGAAGTATTTATAAAGTGTGAAAACTATAACAATGGCGAGTTTAATTTGCAAAATCATTTAAGAATCTGTGAACGCCCCAAATTCGTAACAATTGGTGACAGAAGTGGGATTTTGCAAAAGTTGAAAATGTCTAATATCAACACGTATACTCAAAATGATTTAAAAAGATTACAAAAAGAAATGAAACGTGAACAAGAGCAAGCTGAAGGAGATGCGAGAGAGCACCAAAAGTCGATAGCATCACAACCACAAACATCAGCTAGACTCAAACCACTAGAGGTTTAACCTGAACATCATTACACCAAGAAAATGCAAGCCAGTGACAGGAATAATAGAGTGAACAGAGACAAGTGGTGTAATTTCAGTGGCTAAAATGAAAGTAGTTGTTCTAGGTCAGTTATTTATTTTTGAACATCTAAACCCACCTTTGGACATGGCAATTCTCCTAAAGTTGCTGTTAGACGAACAAAAATATCAAAGAATTAGGCATTCAATTGGTTGAAAAATGTACTAAGACCAGCAAAGTACTAAATTATACGCCAAATAAGACCAACATGGCGCTAAATTAGACTAGCTAGAAACAAAGATGCAAACAATCATGGCTGATATAGAAACGAAGATGCAAGCATTGGAGAGCTGGCTTAAAGCGTTTGAAGTTCGACAGGATGCCATTCCTCAATCTCCAAAGGGATAGTCCAGTCATTCATTATTAACCGTGTTAAAGGAGGCACCAGTCGCAGGCTTCAAAGGTATTCTAAAACCCCTTGCATTCGATGGTGATTGAGAATTTCAAGGTGCAGTTTTAAGCGTATTGTCAGATAATGAGTGGGCTACTGATGAAAATATTGATGCTCTACGAATAAAGGCAGCGGGTTTGCAAGACAATCATATCCACAACAGAAATAAACTGCCTAAAAAATCTTGATTTTAAAACTTAATTTAAAAGCCATCGCGAAATATTAATCTATGTATGAAATGTTGGTAGTGGCACTGGAGTATGAAGCGGCTAGAGCAAAACTATTTACCGATCCAATTAAATTAAGAATGTTTAGATGCGGAATACATCGCCCAGATCGTGGAAAAATGTGATTCTCTAATCTCATAGAGAAAAGGGTAAGACCAATTCAAGGCTTCCGAAGCAATGGAAAATGCCGATCAAGTTCTGGCTCGCTATGATTTAGATACCAACAACCTGCACACTTCATGGTGAATTGTGGAAACCACATGACCTACCGATCAATAATGTAGCCTTAAAATCAACGAAAAAGACCCAAAGGAATGCGACAGATGGACAAACAGTGAGAAAACGTGGGGGACAGTTTGATTGCTGTCTTTTCTGAGAAACAGGTTGTTAATGGCATATTTGGTCAGGTGCATTGTATATTTCTGCTAGACACTGGAGCTTTAAAATCTGTTGTGCGTACTGGCATAGTACCTCAAGAGCCAATTGAAAACATCTACTGGAAAAGGTGCAACTGTAAATGAGGAGAGCCACCTTTTAGTTAAATTTAGGGAATATATTTCGAGCATCTATTTATTGTTGCCAGCGTAACTGATGAATGCATCTTGGATTTAGACTTTCTAAACGAGCACCAGATGCCAATCAATTTGAAGAATTAGGTTTTAAGTCGACAAAATGTAAAGGTTCCGTTGAAAATGGCTGTTATCAAATATAACGAATTACAGGTCACTTCCATTTCGATTTCCATTAACAAAACATGGTAACCGATACATAATGATGTGCATCGACTACTTCATTAAATGGGTAGAAGGATATCCAATTATAAACGAAGAAGTTCGAACCGTTGCTGATACATTTATAAATAACTTGATTTGCCGATTTTGTGTCCCGCTATAACTACGTTATGAGAACGATACTTTGAGTTATCCGTATTTTAAGAGTTGTGTCAAATCGGCAAAGAGCTTTCCCTACCATGTGATATAAGTTTTGGCTTTCCACAGTTCAAATGCGCCACAAAACAAGACAACGTAAACGATTTAAGATGAAGAAGGATGAATGTTTATGCCATCATTAAGAAAAACATCGCGAATAGTAGTGATAGAATGAAGGCTCGATACGACATGCGAACGAAAAATGAAAGATTCTAGGGAGGGGAGTTGGTTAGTCTTTGAAATCCCAAGAAAATAAAAAAATGATCATCGAAGCAGAAACAAATTTGTGATGACCATACATGGTAATTAAAAAAATCAACAATGTTGTGGGACCAGTGGTGGTCGGGTGGTTATGTTGAGGCATTGCTGCATCGGCATTATTTTTAGGTATTTCTTTAAACACTGGCCGAAATGGAACACTTCAACCAATTATAGATGAAGTCAAAACATTTTTTGTTTAAGGATATATTAGCTTAAGTTCAACATACACAAACGTGTAAGCTCTAAATTTCATTTTAAAATTAATTTTTTAAAACTAAAATAATTAGATTTGTTTAAGGTGAAAGTCCATAATATTTTCTTTCTTTATGGCATCTCGCAATGAACCTACACGAATGTGTTCGTCGAGATTTTATTCCAATGATAATTTTAGAAGCAAGGCAAACAATTTATAAAAATCAGTGTCACATCTTACTTATATGTAACTTTCAATGAACCTACACAAATGTGTTAGTTAGTATTTAATTGAAATGATATTTCTAAGAGCAATTCAATTTTATTTAATATTTAGTGATTTGTGTTTGGACTACATCAACACAAATTTCATCAACACAATTGTGTAAAGAGAATTCCAGCGACACTATATATTAAGTCATATTGCTATTACTATCAACATGCATATAAAACGAGTTCAGAATTCTCAAAGTGTCTTCGTTCAACTTCAAGCTTTTATTGATAAAGGAAGCGAAGCGTCCTTAAAAACTCAACGAGCAACAAAAAAGTTTGCATCACAAAAGGTTAAACATATTACCACAAAAATGGCCAGTGAGGTCAATTGGGCACATATTACAGAGCTGTTACATTACAGAGCAAATTGATTTGTTTCTTGATAGTGGCGTATATTAGAGGACAATTTGCGATGGTTTACAAAAATGTAAAGGGCTTTTTTTACGGAAAAGGATTCAAATGTAAGGGCACAGAAGCCAAAATTTGTAAATTAATATTTTACGATGAGTACTATTACCTTTTCGTACTCATTCAAATAGCCAAGCAGTTTTGGAGAAATCTCGCCAAATGGCCTTTAACTAGTTTATTCATTTAAAGAGGAAATCATCCCTTGTGCCAAATAAAGACACGGGTAGGAGTTACTAATGAATATTTTATTGAAACTGTAACACCTTCTATACTATATTTTCATGCAAACGAGCAACATTTGTATGCACACACTTAGTTCAAGTTAATTAAGTGACTCCCTTGTTTGGAAACTCATTAAAACCATTTCTAAGTAATGGTTACATCAGTTACCCAAAAAATGTTGTACTGCATGCTCCCATCTTTTTGTTATTTAGATAATCTTGTAGGGTATCTGTCATCAAATTCAAAAGGTAACAATAATTTTTCATACATTTCTAGACAATTAAGCATCTGAAAACGATACAGAACCGTATCCTCCAAAATTGTTCTCACTTCTGCCATGTATCGGAATATGACACTTTTTGCCAAACTCTAGGTACATCCAGACCATTTCTTAATTAAGAACATGTTTCTAAGTTAAACTTGCACAAATGTGTAGGGACAATTTTCATTATTAAAACTTATTTGTTTGTCGAAACTAATAAATTTTTTTATGTTAAAAATTCATTTTAATTTCCATTTAATTTCATTTTAATTTCCATTCATGATCCAGTGGAATAAAACTACACAAATGTGCTAATTGGGATTCAGTTCCAACGATTACTTAGAAACAATGTGATTTTAAATAATATATCCAAATGTTTGCTTTGGTATTGATCATAAAACGGTTAATTCAATTGATTTGAATTAATTAATCAATTTTTTTAAAATCTAATTTATATTAATTTTAAAATTTTGTGTCAAATAAAGTGTATATAAATTAGATTTTTAGTGATCATATGACGTATTTGTCATAAAACAATTAATTTAATTGCTAAATTAGATTTTTTTAAAATTGATTAATTTAATCAATTTTAAAAAAATCTAATTTATATTAATTTTAAAGTTTTGTGTTAAATAAAGTGTATATAAGTTAGATTCGACGATTATATGACACGTTTGTCACAAAACGGCTAACCGTTTTATGGCAAATGCGTCATATAATCGTCGAAAATCTAACTTATATACACTTTATTTGACACAAAACTTTAAAATTAATATAAATTAGATTTTAAAAAAATTGATTAAACAATACAATTCAATTAAATTAACCGTTTAATGACAAATACATCGTTAAATCGCCGAAAATCTAATTTATATACACTTTATTTAATTCTAATTTATATACACTTAGATTTTCGGCGATTATGTGACGAATTTGTTATAAAACGGTAAATTCAATTGATTTGTAATGTGTGATCAATTTTTTAAAATTCAATTTGTAGTAATTTAAAAGTTTTATGTTTAATTAATTTTAGCAGCATTAAGGTGAAATAATAAATTTGTAATTTAAAGGTGAAAACTAATGCCGTCTGTTACAACCTACGGCTTGGAGAAATTAGTTCTTTAATAGATTTTGTTCTTAGGCAACCTTTATAGATTACAGTTGAATGGTGGCACACTGGAGTTGCTGATAAAAGACGTGATTGACTTGTGCTAATCATAGTTAAAACTTGGCCACTAGGAAACCGTACCAATTCTATCATTACTAACTTACTTTTCCTTTCCCTACACCACAAAAAAAAATTAGTAAATTATCGATTGCTTAGGTGTCAGTATCCGGGTCAAGTCAGTCATAACTAACATTCCTTCTCCTTCGGTTTTGTTATATGTAACACGGGTGTACGGTGACACCCGGCATTCTGGAAGTTCCTGGTTCGCCCTTGGCCGTAGAAGGTTTCGGGCAATGAAGAGACAGTTGAAAAGACAATGGAATTGGTGACAATTATTAGATTCATATTAGAATGCATTAGCCAAATGATCCAACAATTTTGCCTATTACAGTCACCATGGACTCAATAAATGATGCACCATCTAATGCAGCAGTATACAAAATACCCAACCTCGCGTAAAGCATCTTAATCACATTTTCCAAAAGATAAAAACTTATCTCGCAGTCATGTTTCCTCCTCTTATCTTTCCATTATGTATTACACAATCAGCTTTTGTACTTCTTTTTTATTATGTGATACGAGTACGAGAACGAGTAGAATATTTACGATACCATCATAATTTGCTGTGAGATGATTTCGTATTTTAACAATACAAATCAAACGATGTACGATGTATAAATACACTAGAGTTAACCTTCCACATCACAGAGATAAAAAAAAAAAGCAAATTAAAATTTTAAAGATAACGAAAAGTTTATTAAAAAATTGTAGTTGTAAGTGTTTACCCTGTATAAATAAGATAAGGAACACAAAAATATAAAATCTTTGATTACATGTTGAATTTGGCATTTTAAGTGCCATAAGGTTTCTCTCCATTTCGATGGTTGTGAACATTTTTTTTATATATCCCCCGGTTGCATATTCATTTTATGTTGCTGTAACATTCTTGTTGTTTTGTTTTGCTCCAGATACCCGATATTGATTTAATTCGAATTCATTCCAGTACAATAATTTCGATGGCTGCGTGTATGTTAAAAGGAAAACGTTAAGATTCGTTGTGAATTTACGAACATTTTTTGATGATGATTTTTTTATTTTTTTTTAGAGATGGATGGAAATTGAACATAAAATCAATTTTGGCCCACAGCCAAACATGAATTAAATGGGTTGAGTAAATTGTTCGTATTTAAATAAGAAGAAAAGGTGTCAGATATGTGTACATGCAGATGTATAATTGTCTAAAAATGGGTGGAAAACCACCCAACACAAATACCAACGATTTTAATCAAAATTATTGTTACCTTTTGAATTTGATGACTTAGTCGTAAAATGGTTGGAACGTGTACTGCACATAAAATATTGTTGTTGGTAACAGGTGCGTCCATCATTTGTATAGAATATTCCTCTGTTTACTACATAGTTAAAAATACAAGTTTAACGAGTTAAAACGTGGGACTCACTTAATTGACTTGAACTAAGTCTATATGTTACTGTGGACACACATGTTGTCCGTTTGTCTAAAATTTAAGTATAGGAGGGCTATACTTTTAATTTGAAACGATGACGCCAAAAATTTCTAGCGTTTAAAAATGGCTTTAAAACTCTCACATCATTTGTATCGTGTTAGATTGTGATTTTGATGACAGATCGTTGTGGGGTTTTTATCTTGGTAAAAAAACGATAGGAATGTCTACTGCTCAAATAGTGACGTTTATTTTATATATATATATATATATATATATATATATATATATATATATATATATATATATATATATATATATATATAACAATGTAACAAAATATTATTTTGGCATCGAAAGTTTCGTCGTTGGAAACTGAAGTAGAACGCTATGAACAGTTGTTTGAGGACTATAAATTAAGATCTGCGATCGATATTATAGGAATACCAGAAACTACCAGTGATGCAGATCTGATAGAAACGGTTGTTAACATCGCCAATAAAGGTTTTGGCATTAATATAAAAGAATCAGATATTGATTGTTGTTACCGCAAAGTGTTCAAGAAACAAGTGGATTCCGGTGCCCAAAAATTAATGAGGTCATACACGTCCGATTAGTTAGCAAGCAACGTATAATGAATGCAAAACGTAAAACTTCACTAAAGCTGTCAAACTGGGGTAACAGGACAGACAAATTAATTTTTATAAATGAAAGCCTCAGTTATGCTAAGCGTCAACTTTACAACCAGGCAAGAGACCAACAACTTAAGCTGAAATTTAAATATCTTTGGATTCGAAACGGCACAATAATGATGAGGAAGGATGAAGAAAGCAGATTTTTTATTATTAAAAGCCAATGGAACCTTAAGTCAATCGTAGGTAGTTAACATATAATAATATTATACATTTTTTATTATGTCATTTCTAGATAATAGTCATCAAGGTTATGTAACATATTCTGATTCCCCTTCTTCCTCTTCTGATAAATTTGTGGTCGTCCATCAAAATACCAACAGCTTAAGAAAAAATTTCGATAAAGTTTATTCACATTTTGCAACCTATAATATTCCACCCGATTTAGTTTTTCTATGCGAAGTTTGAATAACTACTGATGAGCTAAAGTCCAGCAATCGCTATCATATTCCAGATTTTCATACCGTAGACTGTTATAACAATAAGTACCGGACACGAGGTATCATTGTATTTGTTAAAGATTATATTAAATTCACCTCTAGTGTTCTTAATGTGGATATAGCTGACATTGCAAAAATAAATTTCAACATAAATTCCAAAAAAGTTTGCGTTCTATGTATTTACCGGCATCATTCTCAAAACATAAATAACTTTCTTGAATATTTCTCTAGATATTTGCACACAATTCATGCTAAAAATTTAGTAATTCTTGGTGATATAAATATTGATATATTCAAATATGGGGATGCTGATGTTGAAAGTTATCTGGTAATGATGGCTTCTTTTGGATTAAGTTCATTAGTAAGCACGCACACAAGGATAATAAATAATTCTGCAACAACAAGTGCTTTGATTTTTCAGCGGAAGTTTTAAATTTAGGGTTGTCTGACCATGACATGTTGTCTCTAACTATTGATAATTGTTCAGCCTCAATTCAAAATAAATTTGTATCTAAAGTAATTTTAAAAATTAATTACACTAAATTAAATACTAAATTAAATAACATGGGTGCAGTTGATGAGAGAAGCAGACGTTAATATAGCATTCGAACTTTTTATTAGTGTTTTATCGACTTATATAAAAGAATGTACAAGTCCTGTTATTACTTTGAAGAGCTATTTTAAGAAACAAAATTTGATTTCCAATGAGTTATATAAAATAATTTCACTAAAAAATAAGTTGGCGAAATCACTAAAAAAACATCCAGATAATTCTAAGTTAAAGCTTAATAAAGTTGATTCTTTAATTTACCAAATAAATCAAGAAATACCAATAGTTAAAAGTGCTTATTATATTTATTTATTTATTTATTTTATTTATTTATTTATTATAATGAAGTTTAAACCTAAGTTTTTGTACAGCATGCATATACACATAATTACATAAAGAAAACATAACCTAACATAAATAATCCAAAAAAAAAAACAATAAAATATATACAATAAATTATAAATAATATACAAAAAAATTTACACTCTCCCAATCATATTATACAATTAACCTCATGTAAACGTTTCGAAGAACTGTCACAGTTATTAAAAATTACGTCACAATAGTGAAAATAGGTAAAACCAAACTTTTTATTAAATAAATGCGTATAAACTTGTTGGACAAAATTTGTTTACCAACCTAAGCTTATAAAAACTATAGTTTACTCGTTGACATACAGACTCTACATGATCAACCCAAGATAGTTTTGAATTCAAAATAAGTCCCAAATTATTTACTTTTGGAGTAAAAGTGATGAGATCATTGTCTAACAAAAGTGACGGTGTAAAGTAACTGATTTGATTCTAGAGAGTAATAAGGCCCATTTGAGGTCACAGTTAAGACACTGCACAACCTCGTTCAAATTAGAAATGTTACCATCAACATAAAGCTGCAAGTCATCAGCATAAAAATGAAAGATCATTTATATAAATAGAAAAAAGCAAGGGACCAAGTATAGAACCCTGCGGAACTCCGGCAGCAACGTCACTAATAGTTGACTGTGTATCAGTATACTGCACGAACTGCTTACGGTTCCTCAAATAAGAGTGCAATAAGCTTATCGACGAATTTGAAAATTTATAGTATAAAAAAAGTTTCTGAAGTAACTGGGTATGATTTAAACTATCAAAAGCTTTCGAAAAATTCAAGAGAACTAATAAAGCAAACGAATTTTTTTATCTAACATAGCAGATAAATCATCAATAATATGTAGCAATGCTGAGGTGGTACTATGACCAGATTTAAATCCTGATTGAAACTTACATAAAAAGTCAAACTTTTGAAGATGTTCATATATTTGCTTTTGCATAATTCTCTTCATAACTTAAGAAAGGGCAGGTAAAATACTAATAGGACGAATATCACTAGCGCTAGAAATTTTTTCTTTTTTTGGTAAAGGAATATTAGATGCAACTTTCCATAAATTTGAAAAAAACTGATTTTGTCAAACACTGATTGATGATAAAAGTGACGTGGTGTGAAAAAAATAGGTGGATAAATAATTTTAAAACTTTGAAATCAACCATGATATGCTATCATATCCGATTTAACTGCTTGAATAGCCTTCAACACTGCAAACTCATCTACACAATCAAAAAATGATCAATTTTGTTCATATTATCAAAACCAATATTAGGTAATAGTTAAACTTTTAAAGAATTGCAAAATTTGCTGATAGACGTTAATATATCGTCAGTGAAAAATTCAATGATCGCATCACTAGCTGTGCATGAAATTCCAAGCTTTTTTAAATTGTACCATACCTTTTTAGAGTTAAATGCAGAATTTCCAAAATAAAAGTTTTGTTTAGCTTGATTAATCAATTTATTGGTTTTATTTCTAAAATATTTGAAAGATTTGATGTCAAGTTCTAAACCAGTTTTTTAACATTTTTGAAAGCTAGATCTCTGCGCTTCATTATAAACAAAATATAAGTGTTTAGTTAAGGAGCACTAGAGCATTTATTAATACTTATCTTTCGAGGAACACAAATAGAACCTAAATGTACAAGATTTGAATTAAAATCTTCAACTATGTCATTTACATTTGGATAAAACCAATAATTTACCCAATCAAGCGAAACATAACTATTTGTTTAAAATTCATTATCAATTTCTTTATAATTTGGACCAATTTATAAGATATTTTAGCCCTAGTATGACATAACTTATAGTTAGCAAATTCAAGTTATGATCCAAAATACAAGGAACAGCGCATTGTTCAAAAGATATAATATTATGTTTATCCTGATCAAACACAATAATTAAATTTAGAATACTGTTAATCCTTGTAGGTTTAAATGGTAAAAAGTATAAATTATTTATATTTAAACAAATAGTTAGAGGATTATTGGCTACTATATTGTAATTAAAATCACCAAAGCAAATCATTTTAGAATACCGCGGCAAAAAATCTTCAAAAATAGCATTTATATTCGTGATATCATCACTTGCTATAGGGGGTGGGTTATAAATTACCAACAAAAGAATTTTACCAAAAAAACCTATAAGCTCATAAGCCAAAAATTTAATTTTACCAAAGGAACCAGAAGATACTAATTTAATTGTTAAATGAGACCGAAAATATAAACTAACACAACACCATCACCTGATCTAGAAAGACGATCACAACGTAACAACTTGTAATTATTTATGGAAAGAAACTTGTCTGTAATTTTATTACTTAGCCAACAATCAGACAAAGCAAAAACATCAAATTGCCGAACATGTAACATAGTATTAATGTTTCGTCGAAATGTTTCACTAAACTAGGAACCACATATTAATGAAAAGTTATCAAATACCTGCAAGTTGCCATTTGGAAGGGTTTTACTATCTAAACTATCACTCCTTAAACAATTGCAGGGTTGAAATTTTGAATAGGTTTCCGAATTTTGGCATATAACGAAATTTGGTAGTTATAATTGCGATTTAAAAAAATGGCGCTTAACAGATGAAAGTATTAATGGAGGAAAGACAAAAAATTCAATTAAATGTATTTGGTACCGAAATCCATCATAATTATATGATGCGCAAGTAATGGCAAATACGTTTAACATATACTTTGTTGAAACCATAAAGCAATTACGCCAGAATTTAAGGCAATCTAATAATCACAAGTGTGATACATATGGGAACCACTCAGAACTGGACATTTAAAAACTGGATATTTCAAAATAGGATTTGACAAAACGAGAGAAGGTACACAACGAGATATGGTACAATACTGGATATTTCAAAACAGGATATTTCGACATATCATTCAAACTTAAAATTATTCTTTAGGAAAGATCTAGAATATGGCTAATTAGGGAGGAACTCGGCGAGTTCTTAACCGATTTTGATGAAATTCAATATGTAGGATGAAAATGGGATTTTAAAATGATTTGTTGAGAAAGTTCTGCAATAAGGCCAGTAAAGTTCCATACTTGAATAAATATTCAAGTATGGAACTTTACTGGCCTAATTTTAAGCAGGGAGATAGAATTTTGCTTCACTTAATGTTTTTTTTAATTGCTGCTTTTCTCATCTTATTAAAATTAGTTTTCACATTTTCATCCTACATATCGAATTTCATCATAATCGGTTAAGAACTCATTGCTTTCCTTCCTAATTGGCCATATTCCAGAACATTCCTAAAAAATCATTTTAAGTTTAAATCACATGTCGAAATATCCTGGTTTGAAATATCTAGTTTTGTACCATATCTCGTTTTGTACCTTATCTCGTTTTAAAATATCCAGTTTCAAATTATCCAGTTTTGTACCATATCTCGTTTTGTACCTAATCTCGTTTTGAGTTATCCAATTTTGAAATATCCAGTTTTGTATCTTCTCTCGTTTTAAAATATTCAGTTTTAAATTATCCTGTTCGTCAAATCCAGTTGTAAAATATCCAGTTTCGACCGAAACCCGATACATATATCTCACCAAAAAAAGAATCTCTCTCCTATTTCTTCAAACCAATTAGTAAAAATGAAATTTTGTCAATAATATCAACTTTGGATAGCACGGATTCTTCTGGATTGGATGAGATTAGTAGTTTTATTATTAAGCAAATTGTCAACCATAAATCTATTGTTTATTTTGGAAGAATTATTTAATAAAAGTTTGGTAAATGGAGTATTCCCTAATATTCTAAAAACTTCTATTGTCATACCTTTACATAAAAGAAGCGATGAGTTAAATATAGAAAACTATTGGCCTATCTCACTGTTTTCAGTGTTTTCTAAAATTTTCGAAAAATGCGTTAAAGTAAGAGTTTTAGATGTTTTATATAAAACTAAGTTCTTTTCTAGTAGTCAATTTGGGTTTCGTGAAGGATAACTATTACGACTATTACGAGATAAATGTCCGGTCAGTATGCTTAGAACCATTTATTTTGGATTGGTTCAATCGAAACTTTAATGTGGGATAACGTGCTGGGGTGGTATTTATTACTTACTCTACCCTAGTTTCTTCAATTATTGCACAAAAATACATAATAAGAAATATATTAAATAGAAACAAACAAACATCATCGTTTCCCCTATTTTATAAATTATTGATAATGCCTCTTCGACACCTGTATGTTTTTAAAGTGTTAAAATTATTTTTTTTGCGATGTGGTAATCGGAATATTAAAATCTCAACATACAATCTAAGGAATGTTAGTTTTTTTGAAAAATGTCATTTCTCGTTATTTTCGACCCCGTATTGGTCGAACGCTCTATGTACAATACATCCATTTGCCTGGTATTATAAAAACGGGGTCATACGATGGAAAATGATAGTAATTTGGAATTCACAAGCTTGATAGCTATATCTGAGGCACCAAAACATAATCATGTAGCTGTGAAATTGTTTATTACCGGCCTAGCTAATTTTATAAGGGAAAAATTAAGGCACGTTACGAAAATTTGCTTTTTGTCCGATGGATCTGGGGCTCAGTACAAAAACAAAATGAATTTCTACAATCTATGCAATTTTAAAGAGGACTTCAATATGGAAGCAGAATGGCATTTTTTGCAACTTGCCACGGAAAAGGACCTTGTGATGCATTAGGAGGAGTTCTCAAGAGGAATGCTGCTAGAGCGAGTTTACAAAGATCATTTGAAAACCAAATAACTACGCCACTTGAACTCTATTCATGGGCTGTGGAAAAAGAATCAAAAGTCAACTATTTATTTTTTACTAATAAAGATTATAATGTAATAGAAAAGCAATTAAAAAATAGATATAACTCAATAAAACAAATAGCAGGTACTCATAAATATCATAGATTTTGTCCAATTAATAAGACATCTTTAGATATTAGAACATTTTCATTTTGCTCAAAGCAAAAACTTTTTGATATTGCATAATAAAGATTATATCAACGGGTTTTATTGCATTGCCAAAAGTGTCAGTTAGTGAACAATTCAAGAAAAATTATCAAAGAAAATGTTTGATAGATTTTTTTGATTTTTGGTTTAAAATATTCAGATCCTGAAATATTCAAAAAATCATATTTTCAAAATGAAAGATAACACTCCTTTTTTAATTTTTTTATTTGTTTGATAAATAAATAAGCTTTGAAAAAAAATAAAAAAATTGATAACTCGTTGAGGTCGAAAATAACGGGAAATGACATTTTTCAAAAAAACACAATTTTTCTTTAATACACCATTTTTTAAAAATTATAATTATACCGTTATTTATAGGATCCATTCATTTCCTTTCATTTGAGATATAAAACATTCAAATCGGTTAAGTGATTTTTGTGAAAGAGGACCTCAAAAATTAGCATTTTAAAGAAAAATCAAGAAAAACGTAAAACGCCGTGCGCTACTGTCAAAAAGTACAGTGCCGCAAAAAAAATCATTTTTCATGTTTTTTAAACATAGAGAACATTTTTGAAAAGTTTCATCAAAATCTAAAGGGGTCAGGACAACTCGTGATCGGTTTCGCTTGGAATCGCTGTATATATATATATATATATATATATATATATATATATATATATATATATATATATATATATATATATATATATATATATATATATAAATCGTATCTCTAGTAGAAGATCAAAAACAATTAATCTCGCCCATTTTATAGTGCAAAAAAAAGTTTTGAAGACTATATGGCGCAATTAAAGCAGTATTTTCGGGCGAATAGCATCGACGAAGAAGCTCGGAAGAAATCATGTTTCTTAGCTTGGGCTGGTGGTCAGACATATCACAACCTCATCAAGTTATATGGAGAAGAAAAGTTTGACACAAAACCACTCGAGCAGATTGAGGAGAAGCTGTTTGGATATTATGAAACTTCTACACACATTTTGGCGGCGAGATTTAAGTTTCTACAAAATAGAATGAAACTGGGGGATACGTACGCATCTTGGATTGCAGGTTTACGAGAAGCTGCTAAGAAATGTGAGTTTAGGTGCACATGTCAGAAATATAATTCCGATTTTGGATTACGGGATATGATTGTCATCTGCATTCCATTTACGAATCGGTCAAAACCGCTTGTTTGCAAAACAATAATCCATCATTTAAAGGTGTGATCGAAATTGTAAAAGCGTATGAATGCACGCAACAAGCGACAGTTACAATCGAGGAAATTTCGTTTTCCAGCCAGAGGAACGCGATAGTCACCAAATGAGCGGTTGCGATCCTGTTCAGGAACCACAACTCAGGCACATCGCACATCGCTGCCGTCTTAATGGTGGTTCGTTTAGTAGTACATTTGGTGGTCATCGATGGAGAAAATCAAAAACAAGACAAACATTTCGTGGAGATGATGAGGACTGTATATTGAAATCGGGAGAAAATTCTCAATCATTGTCTATGAGTGTGCTAGAGTGTGAAAACAACCGTAACGAGATTGAAACGTTAGAAATTTCTAGTGTAAAAATAAGTCCTCAGAATCGTGAGTTACCATTGCACGGTTTTGAACCAAGAGAGGAACTCGCCGGTTAGAAAATTATTTTGTCAATAGAAATTAACCAGAAAAAATTTAAATTTCTAGTGCGGATACCGGAGCAACAGGGTCGGAGTTAAAGAGTAATTGTTTAGCATTGAAGAAACGTGGACGATGAAGAAAAATGTACTTTGTACTAAGTATATGCTGCCATTTTTGAGCCTAGTTTAGGACATTGCAGTCGGTTTAAAGCACGCACTTATCGTTAAAAGGCAAGGTTACACCAAAATCTCTTAAAGCTCGTCCAATCGAACTACATTCCAAAACTGAGGTGGAAATTCAGAGGCTTGTAGCAGAGACAACTTTAAAACCAATGCAGTTTAGTGTCTGAGCTGCACCAATAGTAATAGTACCTAAGTCAGACAAAACATCCGAATCTGTGGTGATTTTAAGGTGATTTTATCTCCGTTGTAACCTTAAAAAATATACATCTGTCAACCCACTTGGGTTGATTGTCTTTCGTTCGTTTGGTATAGCCAGTGCTCCAGCCTTTTTTCTACTATTTGGGGAACAGCTAACTGCGGGACAGGGTCATGTTACATCGCACCTCAATGATTGGCTGGTCAAACAGAGGAACAGCACCATAAAAAGTTGGAAGAAATATTCAGCAGGTTAAGGGAGGCAAATCTCCGTTGTAACCTTAAAAAATATACATTTTTGCATGCGAAAGGGGCACATATTAGATGAGAATGGGATCCGTCCATCGTGTGAGCGAGTGAAAACTATTGCCGAAATCAAATAACCTTAAAGACCTTAAAGGGGTTATGACTAAGGTTAATTACTAGAATGGTTTTATCCATAGTTTTTTGCAGATTTCAGCTCCATTGATTGAATTAGGAAGAAATGAGGTTACCCCATTTCTTCCCAATTCATTAAAATGATTGTCCGCTCAAGAGGATGCTTTCATAAAGGTAAAGCAAAGCCTTATAGGATTTGCTAGTTTATGTGATTGATCCATTATTGTCGAAATTATACATTGGTGCTGGCAACAGATGCGTCTAGTCATGGTATTGGTGATGTGATTTCACACCGTTATCACGATGGAACTAAGCACCCTATAGCATTTTCGTCAAAAACTTTGGAACACCATCAGCGACGATATTCACAAATTGAAAAGAAGGCCCTGTCTATAGAGTTTGGCTGTGTCAAGTTCTATCAATCTTCTATCGACTTGTAGGGTCGGATGTTTGAACTTGTTACTGACCATAAGCCACTTGTCTCACTATTTAATGCCGCGAAGGGCCTGCCCGTGATGACTGCTAATCGTCTTAAATGCTGGGATATTTTCCTAATGGGTTCACATATATCATTAAATACAAATCGATCGAGAAATGCAGATGCTCTATCGCGACTTCCGGTGGAAAAATTTTGACCAAGAGGAAATCATTTTAGATTGAAGTCACGACCAAACCAGATCGTGGATTAACGCAAGTGATGAAATTTGTAAAGGAGGGGTGGCCATGCTCAGTGGACAAAGAGATTAAAATTTTGGAGCGAAAAAAACAGTCAATTACGTGTTATAAAGGGTGATATAGTTACTGTCACGTTACGGAAACAGGTGCTGATGTTTTCCCATGATGGACACTTTGGAGTGGTTTGAATGAAACAACTTGCACGCCGTTACGTGTGGTGCGTCGATAGTTACTCAAGATATGCGTTCGCGATCCGGATGAACAACATTACAACGAAAACGACGGTTCGTGCTTTACAGTCTTTGCAATCGAAAGCTAATTGTTTGTGATAATGGAACATCGTTCACAAGCCAGGAGTTCGTAAATATTTGTAAATCTCTTGGAGTTGAACATTTGACAACATCAAGTCGAATCAAGTTGAATTCGAACATTCAAGTCGTCAATGAAGAAACATTTGGCATGAGATAGTATTACGATCAAGCTCTATTAAAGGTTTTTGAGGCATCTCAAAATTAAATACGGCCAAGATCGCCAGAACCAAATTCAAATGAACTGCGATGCCCATCGAAGGTGAACTGTCGCCATTACCGCAAAGGTCATCGAGAGTGAGAAAACCAGTAATTAGATTTGACTTATAATCCGATTAGGCTGGTGGGAACTAACATGAGTTAGGAGGAATGTGATGTAAATTTATTGCAGTATATGTTATACACTCCTGCATATACTTTTAGTCAACCGCACTGTTTATCCTGTCATAAATGGAATAAGATTATCGAATCAATCAACACAGCTTTTCGCATTAGAAACCCGACTTCTTCGTAGAAGAGATGGTTATGAAGAGTTTATCCCAGAGTTGTCGTCAGACGAACAACCAAAATCTCAAATTTAGTTAGTTTTCGAGGGTTTCATGGAATAGAGCTTTAGATAACTTAGTGATGTGTTTGGATAAACTTCTCATCTCGTCGAAGTGGTATGGCAATCACAGCGATTTCAAAGTGACACAATTATTGCACTTCGCAAAACATGAAGATCTATGGGAGTCAGCAATCAAAAGTGCAAAACACCATTTCAAACGTGTACTAGGAAAATCGTCTTAATCAACACTTGAACAATTACATAAGTTGTTAGCCCAGATCGAAGCTTGTTTAAATTTATGTTCAGTTTTTATTTTTAGAGCGATATTTAACGCAGAAATAAATCTCGCATGAGCCTTCTTTTCTTTATATACACACACCAAAATCCTGTTATCTTCCCATTTCCAAACACCATACAATAAAGAACTTATTTTACGAATTGGTGAACATCTTTTGCCATGTTAGGCTGATGATGATGTACTCCCAAATGTGACGCGTCATGTGGTGAATGAGCCTTGGTAATTAAAGTTGGGTTCAGAGCATTAAGCAAATAGATCTTCCAGAAAGGCTTATCAAAGGATACGTCAGGATCAGTATTAGAAAGGAAAAATAATCTTTCATTATTAACTTGGAAATTTGCGTTAATTTAAGGATTAGCCTGGACGAGGTTAATCAAGTTTAAATACTGGGTATCTTAGAAATGAAAAAGGTCATGACCTAGGGTAAATAGTAGAGTATCCACAATCTCCTCCAGTGAAAAAGCTTCCGACTTTTGAGAGAGTGCGTTTGGTATGATTTTGTTAAGCGAGGGAGACATCCAGAAAGTTCCCTTGGAACCATGAACGACTCCAAACATGCGTGATCTGTGAAAATAGTTAAGGGATAGTATTCTACATATAGCCTGAATTTTTCAAAACTTATAATACTAAAAGTTGTTCTGGTATATACATTTGATTTTAGATGAATACATGCCGTATTTGAAATAAAACGGTTAATTCAATTCATTTGTTTTGTTTGACTAATTTTTTTAAAATCTAATTTGTATTAATTTTAAATTTTTCTTCAAATAAAGTGTATATAAATTAGATGTTCGGCAATTACATGCCGTATTTGTTGTACAACGGTTAATTTAATTGATTTTTAATGTTTAATAATTTTTTTTAAAATCTAATTTGTAATTAATTTGTTTTAAATCTAATTTTTATAATTTAAAATTTTTCGTGATGTCATAAATTAATTAATTGTAAATTTCAGGCAAAACCTAATCCAATTTATTACCGGACCAAATCTGTCATTACCTACACCACAAAAAAAAAGAAATACTATTTATCGATTGCATAGGTGTCAGTAACCGCGTCGAGTCGGTGATAACTAACATTCCTTCCACTCCTTCAGTTTTGTTATGTGTAAGACGAGTGTACGGTAGTGCCCGGCATTTCAGGAGTTCCTGGTTCGTTCTTGGCCGTACATTCTAATCAATCATCAATCTATCACTTATAATACTAAAAGTTACACTGAGCTGCATTACGTTTGTGAGGAATAAATCGATTCATCATCTCTGGAAGTCTTCTGAAATAAAAACATTCCCACGCCAGTTGTGAAAGCGTGACTCTGCACGGAAAAATGGCACGGAAAAATATTTACTCCAATCAGGATTATGTACGTTAGGAATAGAGGAAATTTTGAATGCCAATTTTGACTGCTCAAAAGATTTCTGAGCATCTTCGTTAAATTGGTGGCGTTTCTTAAGTAGTCAAATTTGAGTATTGATAATTTATTGGTGATATCAACCAGACATACTTATAGAAATCTTCTGAGCTGTCGAACTGTGTTTGGGGTAGGATAAGAAGTAATGACCGCCACTTTGGATGGGTCTATCTTGAGTATACCAAAGCCTACCCAAAGTAGGAAGATAGTTACGTTGGCCTTTGATAACAGCTCGGCAACTTTTAAAATATCTCCGCAGCAATTACTAGGTTGTCTAAATATACGAATATTTGTGCAAGCAGCTCATGGGGCATTACCCGATACATTAGTCGGCACATAGTATGAGGAGCATTACAGGATCCAAAAGGCATAACAGTAAACTGATATAAAGGCGGATATAAAAGACATCCTCCCTAAAAGCTGTATTACCCCTCAACCTCTCATCTAATGATCTTTTAAGTCAAGGCTAGAAATAAATCGTATTTTATTGAAACGTCCTAGCAATACATCGATGGCCGGGAAAGAGTTAGCATCCTTAACCTCAACCGAGTTGTACTTTCTCACGACAATCAGACTATGCCATCCACCTTGCGAACTATAGCCATCGAATAGCTCGATTCGATCATTCGAATTAGTGAAAATGTGTAATGTCATCATTCGAAGTTGTTTACAACCTCTGAAGCAGGAAACTTTTTTAAAAGGCCTGAAACTCTTTAAATAAGTGTCCGATTTATCGACAGTTACAATAATGACGTCATATACCATTGGGAATTCGTGCTAAAGTGTTGGAAAAGCTCCAGCAAATGGAGAAAGCAAATATAATATCAAAAGTTGACGGCTCATCTAAATAAACGCATAATGTGATACTAATTGAGAAGCCGGACAAATCGATTCGGATTTGCCTAGATGCATGTGAATTAAATAACTGTTTAAAATTCGTACACTATTTAATACCATCCTTAGACGATCTATTAGGACACTTGCAAGACATGAAATATTTTACAGTCTGGGATTTACGTGAAGGATTTCTGCAAATACGATTTGATGATGGATCAAAAAAATATACTACGTTCTTCACACCATTTGGTTGTTACCAGTTCAACGTGCTTCCATTTGGTATGTTCAAACTGGAGGTTTTACAAAAAATATATTCTAAGTATTTTGGTAAGTTGCCTTAGTATGTGGCAGTACCAAAGATTAATGTATCCAAATAAATTACAGTATTGTGTTGCAAGTGTAAAATATTTGGAGCATATTTTCATATTTTCTCAGCGAATGACCTGCAAGCAGATCCAGAAAGAATTCGTTTGGCTCAAAATATACAAGAACCAAGAAATCGGAATGAAGATTCTGAAATTGAATTATTCAAATGTAGATGGTGTGCGAAGCAAAGCTTAGTTTCGATCTGATGAGGAATCGTAATAATTTTGGTAAAAATTATTTGTCATCTTATCAGGCCAGGCGACCGATGATATGTGTAAATGCTATTTTACGCTCTATATATATTTATGTACAGTGTACATGTAGCGTTAGCAAATTATATGATGGAACACGAAATATCTGAATAATTGTTTGTGTTTGTGTAGCGATGGTCGCTACAGAAGGATGGCCAAAAATAAAAGACAAAGTTCCAGATCCATTAAAATTGTATTGGTCTATGAAGGATAAATTATACATCGAAGATAAGTTGATGTTTTATGAAGATAGGGTGTTCATTCACTTAAGATTGCGAGGTGAAATCTTAGACCTGTTACACAACCCTCATTTTGGAATGGCCATAACAAATTCTGTATTGGCCCAATATAAACGCCGACATTGAAAACATCATATTAAAATGCCGTAATTGTGAAAAGTATCTATCACCTACAAACTATCAACCTATGCTAGGTCACACAGTCCCAACTTTGCCGTTTGAAAAAGTAGGTTATGACATAATGGAGTGTTTTGGAACCAATTATTTTGTTATGATGAATTATTATTCCAAATGGCTGAAAATCCATAAAGCGCCTGATAAAACAGCTAGCGCAGTATAATGATGGCTACGAAAAAGTTTTTTTGCAATCATGGCATTGCAAAATATATTCCGAACGACTCCAGTTGCAAATACATAATTACTCTCACAAATATTAATGAGTAGGCTGTTAAGAACTAAAATTCCAGTCCATGATAAGCTTTTACAGCCAAACCTGGTTAATCCTATGGAAAGATTGAGACAAAATCAAAAAAACCATAAAATTCAATATGATAAAATGGCCAGAAGGGAGGAAATAGAACTCAATCCAGGTGATAATGTAATGAAGCAATCAAATAGTAAATGGAAACCAGCTGTTGTAGTATCAAATTCAGATCATCCACGATCAGTCTGTATACGTAACGAAAATAATAACAATATTAGTCGAATTCATTTGCGGAAATCAATGGATTCACCAAATGTTCGTCAAATCGGAAACGACGATGACACAAACGTTCCTGATTCTGGTAATCATGAAAAATCGATAATTAAGCAAAATTCAAGTATTGTTCCAGTATCAAGTTCGAGTGGGTGTATTACAACTTTCGGCCGTATCACCAAACCACCAGGTTTTTATAAAACGGACGCAGTTGTGGACGGAGTTAATTCAATTTACGATAGTGTATAATGTGTAGACGGGTGCCAACGCTCTATGGAGGGTATTGAAAACTTCGGTTATCGGTACTGCCCAGGCAACTTTAAGTATGGTAAAAATGTAACTCTAAAAAGGATGGTTTGATGTGATGTGTCTTGCTGTTGCGCAACAGAATAAAGCTTATAATGAAGTGCGAATATGTTTTACAATCGGACGGAAGAACAGAGGTCGTTGCTGTGAGAACCGCCAAGTGAATTTGTACAGAAAATGCGTTTACGAGGAATTCACACTGGCCAAGCAGAGACTAAAAAGGAACCGTTCAAATTGAGTTGACTGTATTAACCTTGAGCTCTTGATATTCGGAGGAAATACTTTATGGAACTATCTTTTCGAACTTGTTCGATTAATATCGAAAGTGGCGGCGTTGTGCCTTATCTTTAAAAAAGAAGATCGCTAAAAATGCGAATACTATAGCGACATAGCTCTCTCTTGCACAGCTTATAAATTACCGTGTTACATAATATTGGAGAAAATCATGCCTCTGACTGAGGAAATTATAGGTAACTACCAAGGAGGATTTCGTTCGAATCGATGAAGTTTTTTTGCTGAGGATGGTTCTTTGTAAATATTACCATACATTAGGTGTTCTTAGATTTCCAACAAGCTTATGACTCAATCCATCGGGATAGCCTATGGTTTGCTTTGTGATGTCTAGGAATACCTGACAAATATGTGCGTTTATGTAAAATGACATAGTAATGTTGTGTCAAAGTGGAGAACAAGCTTTCAGGAATTTTTGCAATTGGCCCTAGTGTACGGTAAAGAGATGCACTGTCCCCGACACTCATTTTTATTAGAATTTATCTTTAGTGAAAGTAAAACACATCAGGACAACATCTTGTACCGTCAGTCCAACCATTTGCAGATGATAATCTATGTGTAATTGGATGTGTCAAAAACTACAGAACCCACTTGTAAATCACTAATGATTGATTTTAAAATCATTGAGTTCAAAACAAAAATATATGATCACTGGTCTTACAGACCACACATTTGAAAGAGTGACAAGTTTTTGATTTCTCGGGTCCCTTGTCAATCATGATAACTTTATGGAAGGGAATATAAAAGTACGTCTTGCCGCTGCTTTGTATATCTTATGTTCATTGACTACTAAAATTAAAATACCTTGCAAATGTCGACAAGCTGAATTTATGCAAGGTGTTGATCAAAACCGTGCGACGATGACAACACTTACCAAATTGAATTCAACCAAGTAATCAAGAATTAAATGAAATTTTTTGATATCGTCCATGAAATAAACAAACAGGGAGTACGCTGGCTCAATCACGTTCTATAAACCAATCCGACGATGACTCTTCGGGAAGAGAATGACTCGTGTTATTCGGATTGTCTAAAACAATACAAAGGACACGCATGGGATTGGATCCGATGGAGCCAGAATATTGATTCGGTATGGGCCAGCAATAACCTGTAAAAATCATTTTATTATTATAGATACTGTTGAGCTATCCAGGTGAGTAAAGAAAAGTGTGAAAGACGAAAGATTAATTCCTCAGAGTAAAACAACTTGACAATGAGGGCAGTTCACGTAGTAAATTACAAGAAGTCAACGGTCTCCACCTTAATTTAATACCTAGGTATATTACCCTTCAAAGCCAGGATTGAATCTACCATGATAAAAAACGAAGGTTATTCAACACTTGGAATTAGAGAGATTAAAGATTTTCAGTTAGAATTAACCAGATATTGTTTTGCAAACAGTTCATCATAGTAATCATGAGAAATGTCATCAGCCAATCACATTGACATTGCATAAACTTTGTAACTGACAAAACAATTTAACTAATCCTATAACCATCTTAAAAACAAAAAAAAATTAAGAAAAACAAAAGAAAGTTAATTCAATTCCATTAAAATGTGGCGCATAACATTCGAATGGAAGGATTCGTTATGCTAAGTAAATTTTAGCATGACGCTAATTAAAAACAACAGAAGAAAAGATAATAAAGACGCGGGCGAATGAACTTGAAAATCTTGAGACAATACACATACACACACTCACATATTATATTTAATACATGTACACAAAAATCAAATATGTGTTTGACTAAACATATAACAATAACATTAGAATTCAACAATAGTACATAATTGAATTTTTTTTTTTTTTTTTTTTTTTTTTAAATTTAGATTTCGTTATGAATGCCACGCGTTGTTGTTTACGTCTTCTTTGAAATCTTAAGTTAATAATTTTGTTTGGCACGTGGTACAGTAAATAAAAGTGTTTTTTGGGAATTCTATAGTTTTATATTTAAAGAGTGTTTGTATATACATATGCTGGACGATATAATAAACAAATGCCGTTCTGACGACTGTGTAACTTTATCGATTTTATTGTAATAAATTATAGCAGTCTTCAACAAATCTTTCACGAAGTTTTTATTAAAATTATAAATTTATTTATAATTTGAGTGTTCAAAAACGTGACTTTTTATGCAAAAAAGAAATGTTTATGAAATATATATATATATATATATATATATATATATATATATATATATATATATATATATATATATATATATATATATATATATATATATAAATAGGACGTCAGTGACGTAGAAATTTTAAGTATTTATAGAAAACCAATATTTTATTTGCTGTTGATAAAATAAATAATGATATTCGGTTTTTGTAGGTCATTGCTGGGCCGTACCACAACAACAATATAACTACTCGAAGAAGACCTGTCCCGAGAGGCTATCGTCCCCTCAAAAGACCTCTGCCTGTCTTTTTAATTCATGAATTTTATTGAATCCCTGGTCTCGTGGTTGAAGAGAACTCGGTAGGTGTTGTCACAGTCGCGTTTGAGAACATATAATAGGCAAATGATTTTTCTCTAGAATATCAAAAGTTATCTCTCATATTCATACGTCAGAGTCCAACTCTAACACACATACATGACAACGATTCTCATCAATACCTTGTACAACTTTAGCTTGTCAGCCTTTGCAAGGTATTTAGACTTTAGCAGTGGATGTAGGGTAAAAAAAGCACGATTTCCAGTGGCTAGGCATGTTTTTATACTCTCACTTACACAATGATCATGAGTGAAAAAAGATCCGAGGTATCTGCAACCCGTAATTTTTGTAAATATGGTGGAACCTCTTCAAAAACCCATTTATCTTGGTCTCTAAAACCTGCGATCATATATTAAATACTCGTTGATTTTGAGACTTAAGGAAGTCGAGAATTAACAAATGGATCTAAAAGTTCTTTAATACCGTTGCCATTCATTTCAATCTAGATAACAGCTGATAGTCACAGGCTTAAATCCATAATACCTGATGTAAATCACGAGATGTTCATAATATTTAGAAAGAATTATTCCTAGCAAAAAATCTTGATAAGTTGACTGACCGATTCGGATAAAATCCACCTTGCTAGTCACCTATTACTTTCTCTGTCAGAGAAGTAATTATCTCTAATATTATTTAAGACATACTAATACCATTTGTACTACGAAATGCTGAACAATCGCTTCAACGATTTATCGACGCAATCACCAGGAATCTTGACTTTGCTTTTGTCTATACATTGGGGGCATACTTGTAGCTCCTACATTGGTGTAAAAACCCATGTTTCACCTAGAAACAAAGTTTTAAAACTATCTGGATTTAAGGTGAATATCACAAGTTAATATGCATTTTCGGTACTAGCTCCTTAGACTTCCTTAGTCACGATATGATAATTTGTTGCCGAATGAATGAATTAATGCCATTCGAGTGAGCTTGCAGTACTTTA
The DNA here is from genome assembly GCA_963556175.1 of Tipula confusa. Classification (NCBI taxonomy): domain Eukaryota; kingdom Metazoa; phylum Arthropoda; class Insecta; order Diptera; family Tipulidae; genus Tipula; species Tipula confusa. The sequence goes on from OY744476.1 coordinate 95,797,732, forward strand.
ATTAATAAGGCATATATATAGTAATTAATCGGCATGATCAACTATTATCACAGGTGTATGCCTAAGATAGCAGAAGCTTTAGAAACCCATTTGGCTGGTTTACTAAATAAGCCCAAAACGCCGAAAAACTTCTTCTAGATGTTAATCAAGAGAATCACTTTAGCAAATATTTAGCTGTTAGCCCATTCAATACATTGTGCTAAACTTAGTGTCAGAACCAACACCTTGAACACAGCCATATGCGGCGTATTACAACGATTAAATAAAGGGGATATTGAATCTTTTGCATAATTTTTGAAGAAACTATCGGATGCTGAGAGAAATATTTCGCATTCGATAGCATGCACGTTTAGAAAATTTTTACGAAGCTTGGGGATGCCCCTAACCTCAAGGGCAAATCGTAACTATAATCATTTCATGCGATATTCTTTCCTGTAAACGAAACATAACGCTACTATTCGATAGTACTCGAACAAACTCGAATTGAAAGATAACCAAAGTCTCTTCTTCAAATATGTACTAAAAACTCACTGAAATCTTTTTTTAAACCTTTGTACGGTTGATCTGCTCTGAATTTGCTCTGAATTTAGATCTGCAGTTAGATGAACTTGGTAATTTTTGAGTTATTGTGGTTGTAGAACTTGTGCATTCTGAACTTGATCTCCATTGTACCTACAGTCATCGTAATGACTACCTGTTTAAAAGTAGATATTTCTATGTAAAAAAGCTGAAAAGGAGCCCGCCAATCTAACCGTTTAGTCGTCTTCTATCTCAATAAATGTAATGAATTTCTAAGTATACAATGTTCATTTGAATTAATATTAGAAGTTCTGAGATTTCCTTACAACCACAGGGACAATTAATAATTTGGATCAAGCCTATTTGGTTTCGGTATTGAGAAGAAAACAATTCATCCTTAGATCCTCTTATAAATCGTTTATTATCCTATAGGCTTAATCCTTTTATTAGACAGAAACTCGAACACTATTATCTAAATTCCTCCTGCTTTTATTTTATGAAATTTATCATTTTTGTTTTTTTGGACCATCGATCTTGCTCTTATTTAAAACTTTCCTATCAGCTTCAAAATGTCCATACTGACTGTGAATTAAGTAACCAACCGATGCAGACTCATGCTGTAAACGACATGTGTCAGTCCGTTTGAAATTAACATAATCGCAATTTTGCTTAAGAAGGTTAAACGTAGGTAAGCCAATGTTCGGAAATCATAAAGGAAGCAAAAGTACTTGATCAAGATCATTCAGTAGCATTTTTTGTAAGCTATGTTAGTACCCACTGATTTCAGCGACTCAAGTTTAAGTTATAATAATGCTCGAATGACCTTTGCCAGGACAATATGTTTTTTGGAGTATCATACTCTATTGAAGGGTAACCGCTTTTATTTTCATCATGTTTGGTCAAGTTCTTTTTTGACTGCTAGCAAAGTTCTTATCCAAGTCAATCCATCCCCATTTCCGTTTTTTATTTCGGTCTGCTTCAGGTTTCTGTGCAGTTCAGTGTTTGTTATGGTGTCCAGCCGAAACCAAAATAGTCGCATGGTTCAAAGTTCCACCAAAGTTCCTTTCAGCTGTGCGAGCGCACCTACATTATTTTAATAGTTTTTGGAATAACTAACGTCTGATTTAGATTTTTGCGCTGGATATCTAGATGACCTCATTAGCTCAAAAGATTTGCATGATGAACATGTTCATAATCTTGAAAAATTGTTCTTAAGATTAGAAACTGATGAATTTCGATAAGTGTAAATTACGGCTAAAGCCAAAAAAGAAAATATAAGCCTTTTTATTGACAAATAGACTGTAAGACCATCCAATTTTGGCGTGAAACCGTTATTTTTCAGACCTTTAAATCACTTTCGTTCTAATAACGTTAAATTTCATATCAGCTAAGGACTGCAGAGCAAGAAAATTCGTTCTGTAAATTAAAAGTTGCTATTTATAACACGGCTCGTCTGATCAAATTCAGGCTCGTCATCACGAGACTCCCTCTTCACATATAGCGAAAAATAAAAATTTGTAAATGAATCAAGACAATTTCGGTATAAAGAAATGCCTCATCACTCTCTATTTTCAAAGGGAAGTTGGTAAGCAAGAAAGCGAGGCGGTGATAAATTTGTCGCCACAGTGAAAAAGTGGAAATCTCGTCATTCATGTCACACTTGGGTACTTGAAAAATGATCCCTGAAATGTCGCAATTAACAAAACTCACAAATGACATTAACAAATGACATCAACTCAATTATTAAACCACATGGATTATCTGGGCTTGGCAACTTTAACAGAACGATTAGCGTAACTCAAAGTGAAGAAATTTATCGCATTTAACCGAATCATCAGAGCAATTTACGATCCAAATTTAAGAATACAATGTTTTTACTTAGATGGTCCAGATTATCTCTACGAAACATTTTTAGCGTGCATTCGAGGTCGAGGATAAATTGCATTAGCATTTGCCACAATGGGAAATGCATCAATATTACTCAACAGTAATGTTCGATTTTAAACAGCTAACTCTTTCAACAAGAGTTGCGGAGTCAGGTTCAAAATAGGCACAGTATAATTGGCATTAAAATTAAATGATATCAACTGGAAACTTCATTAAGTCAATTTTTGGGAAAGTGAGACCAACCCTAGAATAATTAGGTAGGGCTTGAAATGCCTGTGTTTGGTTTGAGAAACGCGATTGAAAATAATCAAATAAACGAAAACACACAGCAAGCAGTGCATGAATCTATTGCACCGTGTAACCTGTACTTAGGGAGAATTTACTTAGATCGGTGTTTTTACTGTTACAATGCACGTTCCGCACTAATTTTCAAATATACCACATGTTTCTATAGTTGCTAATCTAAGCAGACATCGTCTTGATAATTATTGACCTTGAGCAATTCTTTACTCGGGATGAATTCCTGTAGTGGATGAAAATTTCTCACTTATATAACAAATAATTTTGAATTTAATTCATTTATTAGACCCTCACAGTGTATCGAAGCTTTGCAGTAACTTATGATCACTGCCTACAAACTTAGCATCCAACAAATCACACATCTTGGGTTATCCAAAATTCACATGGTTAATTTGACCTTCTTACGTCGGTGAGTTCATGTTTCCCCGTGTTTTTAGAAGGAAAAAAGAGCTAGCCACACTGATATCATGTGTGACCATAACCCTTCATTTATCCATTACTGGTCACTATATCGTGCCTAGAGTACCAACCTATATATTACCATAGGACATAGTCTATTATTTATCACCATAGCCATTAAAGTCACCAATCACTAATATTATGATGTTATGCTCTGGTATGGATATCATCAGATCATCCAAATTGCTGTAAATTAAGTCTTGATATTTGGGTTGGCTTACATCAGTTGTCGCATGAAAACAAATGATTAACAGGTTGGCTAGTCGCATGCGTAAACGTAGCTAACACATACGATTATCAACTGGTTTGACTCAAAACAGCCTTTTCATCAGGGACCCAAAAAGAAAACCAACACCCTGATTGTAAAGGTTATCTCCACGGTAAAGCAATGCTTAGGCTTGGGACACGTGGTCACCATCTTTTGGCTATCGATTTTCTTGAAGAGCAAAAAATTTGACTGCACGTTACCAATCCTAAGCGAGTACCCAATACTGAACCACTACTGAAGCCAATTAAATTTCGGTCTTTATATAGGGCCTTGTCCCCCGACCACAGTGGCTACATAATTTGCTAAAATAGTATTTACACAAATAAAAAAAAAAGTTCCCAGCCAAATATTTAATTTGAGAAAAACATGTTTATTTCACTTGCGGTAGGTTATTGAAGCTTATCGATTGATTTATGTTTGTTTATGTTTCCCACCCAAAAATATTTTCATCGGTTTATATGTATATAAAGTTATATACTGAAAAACACAAAAAAGAAGTCTGCATTTGCCTCCATCTCCACACTCCCTATACTCGCGTATAAATCAAATTGATTATGTTGTTGCCATGCTATCGCTGTCTGTTAGGTTGAAATGTTTATTGATTATATTCGGGCAAAAGCTAATGCACTTTTATGGTATCATAATTTTTTAATGTTGTCCTGGTTATTGCAAAACAAAATTTTTATGGTCAAATATTAAATTAATAAAATTGTAGATAACAAAAAATCTACATGTTATCAATAAATTTTGGAATAACATGGCAAAAATATGTAACATCGTTGAACGGAAGCTTTTAGTAACATAAAATAATAACAGTACGATTCCAACTGTTTTTTGCCGTCCGATCGAATATATCATGAAGATTTTTAACAGTGTATACAACACATAGTTAATGTAAGCCATACATTTGTGATGGCAAATAATCGAGAGCATGGTATAGGCTTGTGATAGAGATTTGATGCCTTAGGAAAACTAGTAACAACATAAATATCCCAGTATAGCATTTTATAAAGTCACGGTTAAATTTTATTTATATTCACATATTAAACATAGCAAATTAAACAAAGTTTTCAAATTAAATTACAAAAAAAATAAAAATTAGTGACAAAACGACGATCCAAAAAACCATTTTCCCATATAAATTACATTAACGACATACCGTACACAATATACCGTATAATAAAAATGGAATAATCAGCTTTGCCATTTATTGTCGATTGACACGAAATGGCGTTTCGAACATAATTGGGGTGGGTATAATTTTCCACATGGGATTTAATTGTGAAATATTTGTAAACAATTTTCCTATATTTGAATTGGTCGCTTGAAAGATTTTTATTGGTTATGTTATGAATTTAAATATTTAATAATTTTAGTTCCCAGGGAGTATACAGGGTGAGTAAGGCTGAATATTAGAAAACATATCTTTTATAAGCTTTAACTTATTGCTTCGAGTTTTGATAGTCTACAGATTCGCGATCAACAGGCAGGAATTTGGGGCTGTTCAGTCACGTGATCATACCTCATCATCATGTACATGAATGAACTAAAGTTCCTTTCATGTTCAACTTTAATCTTGTTTACATCGTTAAACAACGGACAGCTATCAAAGAAAAAACCGATACATCAAGCAAAAACTGTTAGAGGTATCAATCAACAGACAGATAAACATCAAAACAAAGTCGTACTTATAGCCAACAACAAGATGTTGTAGGCGAAAAAATACTTTAAATGTACACAAACTGCTGTAAGGGCGGTACTTCTTGATAAAAAGACATATTTCCGAAAAAAATAGCAGATTTAAAGGAACTTTACTCAAAATATATCGCAATGGATGATAACATCCGAAAAAAAACACCACTGAAATATTACAAAACAAACCTTAGCTTTGATGCCAATGAGAGATATACAGTTCGGATCCCATTTGAAACAAATTCACCATTGCTTGTTGCTTCGAATCAGAGCATTAGCCAGATTGATACAATGGTACATTGATTTGGTCACATGCAACTCTGTGAATAAAAAATGAGACCACCAGAAGAATATTTCATACCACATCATTCTACGTGTTATTTTTAATGCATCAGCTAAAACCGCAGTAACAACAACAGCTTCATTGATCAACAAATGGTCGGCCAACACTACAGGAGGAATAGATATCGTTCCTGTTAAGATGGAGAAAGCACAGGGTGCTCTACACAGCAGACATCGAGAAAATGTATCGTCAAATACAAATGCACAATGATAGCGAAATGTATCACAAAGAGGAAACGAGATGGAACCAAGTCAACCAATTAACAACGGTTTTTTTTTTTAGAACAGCAAGAACACCTTAAATACGAATATCCACGCGTTGCAACAACTGGCAAATGTTGAAAGGAAAGAGTTTTCAATAACAGCCGATATTGCTTTACAAGATTTCTATGTAGATGACTTACAACGTGGCAGTAACTCTATAGGAACAGCAAAACTACGACAAGATCAAATAATAACACCCCTAAGTAAAGAGAGATTTCAACTACGGAAATAGGCGAATAATATTCCAGATCTATTAGAACAAATACCACTCGAATCCCAAAAAGTCGGTAAATTGGACATCAAATTAGATGACCTTGACACTGATACCTTTGGATTATCCAAATAATCACAGTACAGGTCGCCTGGAGCAATGCAATGTTCAGATGAATATTTAAAGCGAACCTGTATTCGTGCGTCCACGATTTGGCTTGTAAAGGCGTAAAGTAGAACATTAAAAATTAACTGCGAAAGAGTTGGAAGAGCTTCAGCCCCATAACAGATGGCATGGATTAAAAACTAAAAAAAATGCAAGATGCTTTCCATCAGCTAACTAGTAATGCCCAACAAAGCCAATATAAGAATGAAAATCATAATTTAGGGACAGCATAAACCAATCCAAAATAAAAGTGAATTACTGTCGATCTCACCATTTTTAAAGGATGAATTATTGAGAGTTGGCGGTCGACTACACAACACAATGGCCTAGTAAAAAACATGATCAGTCGATCTTTTCACAATTACACTCAATTGTTAACCCGATAATTCAACAAGGTCATCAAGGATCAACACATGGTAGTACTCACTTAACTTTAGCACATATCCGAACAAAATTTTGGATTATAAATGGAAGAAATGTTGTCAGACAAGAAATATTTAAATGTCCGAGATGTCACCAATTGGTAAATTTTCCAGAATCAAGATTAGCTCCTGTTCGGTTATTTTTGAAGTCAGAAGTTGATTACGCTGAACCATTCAATGTAAGATTATGAAAAGATAGAGGCAATAAATCATACAAGAGCTATATTTAACAATAAGCTTTTTGGGGGACTATGGCAGTTAAATCAGTAAAATATTCCTTAAAAAGAGTGAAAAGAGAGAGAATTGACCTTAAGATTCAAAGTATTAACGACCTTTACTTTTCAAATAGATGCCTGCCTTAATTTAAGGTCAATTTCACTAATGACCAATGATTCAAGCGATCTGACCGTGTCAATGGACATTTTTTAACGTTATGGTGTCTTCTCCATGGAGAAGACACCATAACGCAACCTGAAGTCAGACTTTTAAAGAGTAATATAAATTCATTGACCAGAATAAGATTGGTCCAAAAAATGAAAGAAGACATGGTAAATGGTCGCAACAATATTTACATCAACTACAACAACGGAGAAAATAAACCACAAAAACACCATATAAACGTGTCCAACAAAACACGTCATGATCCAGGTATGCCAAGATTATCCATTAATCTTGGTATACCTGGATCATGACGCGTTTTGTTGGACACTGCTTCCCAAGTATTCTAACGTCCATAACTGAAGCATTTACCCAAAAGTGAGGTTTACCACGGGGCAAATGGTAGTTACAGCGATTGGTAAAAAAACAGAGGAAAGTGCCGAGGGAGTATAGAAGTAAAACCAGTAAAATTCATCAAATGCATATTCTAGCTCATCATAGAGTATTGAATAAAAATAGCAGCACGACCAATAATCAAGTCCTTTTCAAATACTAATACTAAGTTTGGGTAGCTGAGGAAGATACCAATGATCAATTCATATCGTGGTGGTTCATAGTCAAAAAGTTACCCTTATGCTTTAAAAACAGTCACATATATCCTTGCGTCAGCTTTATTCATGGTTACCAGATGCTTAAAAGAATTGGCAAAGGTAAACGAAAATGAATATCACGAATATCGAATAAATATCGCAATTAAACATGACATATATGTAGATGATTTGATGACTGGTGCATCAGATTCTAATCCAGTCAAAATAATCACAGAACATCAAGAGCCAGTAAAAATATTGGGTATTGCATGGAATGCTAGTCCTGACAAATGTATATTTCAAGTTCATCTAGAAAATACGCAGATTCACACAAAACAAAATTTTCTGGTGAAAGCTAGTAAAGTGCTCAACCAATTGGGCCTTTTATCTCCAACCCATTTTTTATGATGTAGCTTACCTTATATGTGCACAAAACTAATGTGGCATTACTCAAGCAAATCATTATACCAAGATTCGAATTAATGGGTCTGAGCCGACTAGTAAAGCAGATCACCGAAATTATGTCAATCACCATTTCCTTAGTTACAATGTGGACTAACTCGAAAATTGTCTTTAATTGATCCAAGACGTTGGACGATCTTTGTTGCAAATCGCGTGTAGAAAAATATAAGTATGTACAAAATGTTATGGTGCCATCCTTATCAAAACACAACCCTGCTGATTGTGCGCTAGAGGAAAAACTATAAGTAGAGAAATATTATCCAACGAATTGTGGTGGAATGGTTCAACATTGCTGGCCAAAGATCATATGTCCATAATTATGTTCAGATTTGTCATAAATGCAAAAGGCTATTGAAAAACAAAAAGAGCGACATTTCGGAATATTCACACCTGCAGAACTCAAGATGGCTAAACTTAGAATAATAATATATTGGCAAACGATTGATTTTGTGACAGAATATCATTCTCTGCAAGCCGGCAAAGTTCCTATTAAGAGGAAACTAAGGAAGCTCAATTCGTTCGTGGATACCTTATGATTTATGAGGGTTGGAGGGAAACATTAAAATCAATACTATAGTACACAATACAACCCATTATTATATCATCAAAGTCACCAATTGGAAAATCAATCACATATGATGCACACTTCTAATCTCTATACCCCGGTCCAAACTTGTTGATGAGTCTAGTTCACCAAGAATTTTAGATAGTTAGAGGTAAAGATGTCGCAAAGAAAGTATTACGGAATTGCATCAAGTGTCTAAGACGACGTTCTAAAATGATGAACCAAATAATCGGCCAACTTTAAGAAGATATGGTACATTATTTGGTGCCCTTTGGCGCAGTTGGAGTTGATTTCTGCAGCCTTTTTAAAATTTATATTGTGCGGCTATGGAGTTCGATTCCAGTTACGGCAAGTCTATGCAGTTTTATGTGTTTCAATACCCATACATTATACAGTGAAACTTGAATGAATCTCAGTACCGAATCATTTATAAACGCATTACGAAGGTGCATAAGTAGAAGAGGAAAATGTCACGCCATATAATGCAACAAACTTTATTGGTACAAAGTACCATCTTCAAGCAATATACAAATTTTTAAAAAATAATGAAATTATTGGTGATTCATTCCACCTGCAGCACCTCACCAAGGAAGGTTTTTGTTTAAGGATTTGCCATTTGGATCTGCCCTGAAGTGTTGTCAAATATTCCAATTAGGTAGAGGATATGTAATGACAACCGTTTGCAAATTAAATTGTTAAAAATCTAAGACAAGTTCCCAGTTTTTGTGTCCACATTTGTCTAGATTCTACGGCACGATCCATATGCGGGAAGACCACCGACTAAACAAGTAGCCGTTAATTTTATTTTTTAGTATAATTAACGATTCCTTTTTTTTATTTTTGGTTTTTTGTTATCGGGTAGAATCCAATTTTCAATCCTTCAATTCCGTTGTATTGGATTGGCAGTGTACAATATAGGGTTTAATAAATGAAACGATTTTTCGTCCTGACCTGGGTGAAAAATTCTTACGATAGCTTTGCAGGGTAAACAAGTAGAGTATTTTGGAGTTTACTCCGTTAGAATCATTATATATATATATATATATATATATATATATATATATATATATATATATATATATATATATATATATATATATATATATATATATATACACATATAAAAATATAGGAGACTTTGATCAAATTAAAAACAATAAAATCACCAACTTATCCAGTCTGGGTTCAATGGGCATGGTTTGAACGGTATTTGTTTTGTTGCTTTGGGCAAGAATGATTTATTGGACTTAGCGGAATTATTTTTTACCTAAAACAACATGTTAATGGCTTAAGATGCCATAGAGAGCTGAGTTTTGAGTATTGAATTTAATCACCATATACATTTACATGCTTTAAAAATAACCTGACTCTTTAAAACCGCCAATTTCGTTTTGAAGCCACTTTTATGCTTATGTGGAAGACCTCAATTCTGGTACCTTTAAAAAAGTAACGAGATATTCTCAGAAGAAGAAAATCCCGTGTATTCATTAAACAAAGCGCCACCAGGAAGAACACAACTTTTTCAATCATTTTAAACACTGTCTTGCATTTGTCATAAAACGGTTAACTCAACGGATTTGTACTGTATAACCAATTTTATTAAATTTTAATTTATATTAATTTTAAAGTTTTGTGTCAAATAAAGTGTATTTAAATTTGATTTTCGGCGATTTTATGACGTATTTATCATAAAACGGTTAAATCAATTGATTTGAAATGTTTAACCAGTTTTGTTAAATCTAACTTATAAATCAATCAACAAAATCAATCAATTTCACTTTTAAAACTGCCCATTCAAATATGAATTTCCAATTCGACGTTGACAAATATTATTGCGCACATTATGTGGAAGATCACTTAAACAAAACAACAATAGAAATCAGCAGTTCGCAGCAACAGCTCTTGCAAATTATAATCTAGAATTGATATCAAGATTTTGATTATTAAGGCGACAATAAAAGTAAGAGTAAACGACTTAAACAGCATCGAGATGACAAATCAGGAGGCTGCTTGGTTTTTGTTGCGTTTCTATCTAGGTGCATCATAAAGTTGGTCTATATACCGACTATTTGGTCACTAGACAAAGAAAGATTTGAAAAAAGGATAGTTGGTTTGATCAATATAAAAAGAGATCAAAAGAACTAAAAGTATACACTAGAAGAAGTCTCGAAAAACTGACATATTGGAGAATGCTTAATTCGATCGAATTTATCAAAAGAATGAACCTTTAACTATGGAGCGAAAAAAGAATTTGATGCCGATTTAGATATAGGAAATTTTCAAGAAATTGACTCGGAAAGATGCACTTCTTAATGATATGGAAAATGATAATTAGCAAAACCAAGTCAATAAATAAAAAGTGCACTGATCTATGACCAAATGCTGAGGAATCCGAAGTCACAAGTAAATTTCGATATGTGACATAAAACAATGGGGTAAGTTAGGTTCGATTGCGAAAAAGAGGATTCTTTCTATACAGCTTCCAGCATTTCTACGTCTTAAGAGAACAACAAACGAAAAGCTGGCCCAGCTGTATGTCACAGGACATTCACAATTATGTTGGTCATTCAACAGATTCTAACGGATATTCAAACGGTTTTCTAAGGTCAAAATTTAAAGCTGTGCGGTAGCTATTATAGATATCGTTTATATGGCATTTAAAAATACCACTGGAAGTCTCCAAATGCCTCTATTAATGAAGATGGGAAATCTGTGTGCGAGTTTGGGATGCACGGGATGAGCATGTTCTTTATAGTATATTTTTGGCAGTTGCCTGCCGTAACCCCAAATCATAAACAGCAAAAGCAACGGATAATAGGGATGAACTGTTAAAAATTTTCGAATTTTAAGAGCTAACCGAGATCATAAGACAGGGAAACATGGAATTCGCATCAATTATAACAAAGGTTGGTATTAAAGATAAGTTTAATGAAAGAGAATTAGCGTCATAGAATCAAGATTATTCACTCGAGAAAAAGTGTATGTGCTCTTTCCTGATGGATTTCTTGCATTATTTGTGCGTTAACTAGATAACTATACAGATGAATATATAACTATACCAGATGAATATAACAGATAACTATACCAGATGAATATCTTGTATGGCTTAAATTTACACAAGTAAATTCAAACTAACAAAACAAAACAAACAAAAAATAGATGTACATAAATACGCATATTTTCATCCTTCTCTTTTTTTTGTGCTCGTGATTATATTATTTATAAAAAATAAAACAAAAATGTTCATGTTTTTCGTATATTTGGTTTGTTTTTGTTTTATCATTTTATAGTGGTGCGCCAAAAAAAGAAAAGAATGAAAATATGTGTTTTTATATGTACATCTATTTTTCGTTTTGTTAGATTTCGGTTGTAATTATTTGCATAGTACGAATTTACTTGTGTAAATTTAAGCCATACAAAATGTTAATCTGGTATAATTATCTGTGGTATTGGACAGTAAAATTTATTTCATTTATTGGGTAGATTTAAATGGAACTTTGACCGTTCGTTGACTGAACCTTTTTGTGTTTGTTGAAAACATGCTAGTTTGTAAGTAAAATTTTCCTTTTGGTACAAAACCTTTTGGTAAAATTTTCCTTTGAAACCATTAATTGAACGTGATTATGTGGGTGGATTATGGTAATTTACAAAAAGAAAAATAGAAAAAGAAAATAAATTTTATCTTTATGTAATTAGAATTGGATAATTTATAAATATTTCCATGCTCTTGTTATGGTTTTAAAATTGCTTTGCATTGACTGTTACAATAATATTGATGGTTGATTTAATTTCAAATTTTCTTTAATTTTATTTACGCTACTTGTGTTACATTATAATATAGTTGAAAAATAACAACAACAAAAAAATTGTTCTGCTTCATTTCAAATGTTTGAAGCAAATTTATTCGAAAAAAGGTAAAATTTTCATTCATTGTCAAAATGTAAATATGTATTACGTTTACAGTGATATATGGGAAAATTTACTTGTCATCTGAAAAATTTATAAATTTTTTGTTTTCGTTTATATAGAAAATCGGAGTGTAGGTTTATAACTCTATATGTTTATGTGATGGATGCAAATTGTTCTCCGCCCGTACCTTAATAATTTTTTTTTATATAGAAAATGTTGTGAGAATATGTCATCTATTGTGCTAACGTTCTATATATATATATGTATGATACATACATTTGTGTCGTGACGTTTTCCATTTTCCATAAATCTAAACCGACAGTTTTCTACAAAATTAAACCTCAGACTATCACACGTAAAAAAAAAGATGTGTGGGCATTTATTTAAAATTTCAAAAATGGGTACAAAAAAATTTTAGAAATGTAATTTTCTAATTTATTTTGATTTTCCGGTCAAAAAAAAAATAAAAAAAAATTGGAAAACATAAAAGTTAAGAATTACCTTTGTATTTATGTAAAAATACCCCATAAAAACTAATCTACTCCGCTCTACGTATATATATATATATATATATATTCATATAGTATCGTATAACTGTTCTGCTACCCAACTTAACGAATATGGTAGGATTACATGAGTTTAAAGTGGATTTTGTTGTTGTTGTTGTTGTTATTCCTTAATTACTATAGGGATTTAGCGTAATTTATAGTTATTTTATTTAATTTACTATGTTTTGTTGTGTAGGAGTAAGCAATTATTTTTCTTATTTTGGTTCTTTGGTTCAATTTGTATTTGTATTTTTTTTTAATTTTTGCTTGTAGAAATCCAGGTAGGAATTGGGGTGCGAATTGTCTTTTTTAACTAAATTTGGATATTAATGTGAAATACTTTATTCTTATATTTATTTGCGAAGCAAATTAGTTTGAATGTTGACGAGGAAACCGGTAAAAATGGTTAAATCCGTTATTAAGGCATCTTTTCATTCCCTTGGAAGATTAAAAAACAGGATCAGGATGGCATCAGTCGTCTGTATTGCTAATGCATCAGAGTTTACGTGAGAGTTTACAATACTTGTCTAGCATTTAGATCATCGGTATGATCGGAAGACGTCAGTAATTTATGAATTCATTCAAAAATTCCTCAACATTTTAAAAATATCATAGGCAATTGCATCAAACATAAGGCCAGCACATGATACGGTAGATAGAAGGCTTGATTTTGCAGCTTTTTTGTAGTATTTAAATGCACGAGGAGAAGCGCTTGATACAGTTCACATACCAAAAATAACCACAGTTTCATCTTGTACAAAGAAAATCACCTACGCTACATTGAAATCCAATGTGCCTATACACATCTACAAAACCAAGTGAATCCAAACTAAATTTTTATTCCTTTGTTCACAAAATCGTTGCTTTAACTGTCTTAATACCGCACATCGTGTTAAGTTTTGCAACTCAAAGTCATGCTGTGATATTTGTCATCGTATGCATCACAAGTTACTTCATGTTGACAGATGCCCCACTAACACCGGGTTCAAACCATCATCAAAGGCAGCCGTTATCAAAGGCAGCTCCACCGACCGCTATGATTTTGGGAGCCCAGAATCATGGAACTAAGTGAGAACTTAGAGCATTACTCGATGGTGATAAAACCTTTAATGAAGAAAAACGCTAATGTGTTGAGAGGAACAGTGCTTATTTAAAAAATAGCAGCTAAAGCTTCTGAGTTAATAAACAGTGGTGACTAAATGTGGTTACCCACCGTACACTTGCAGACCAAAGGTGCTGTCTAAACAGGAACCTTGAAATATTGTTGAGAGCAGACTTTTTTTTTTATTATTTTGAAAGACTAGCGACTCAGATCTCCCAATCACGACTTGATTGTGCAAAATACAAGGTTTGGGTGGATACTTGGAGTAAGTGTAGCGCACAAACTCCAAGATACTTAAACACTCTGCATTTTCATTGATATAGACAACTCTTTGCACTGGTTCTGGGAAGATGTTGACGACTCTTAGCAAAAGATGTTGATCATAAGAAGAAGTCTTTCACAAGAAGAAGCTTGTATCAAATACTACAAGAAAACCTCGACGAGGCCTGAGGATGGACAGTTTCAATTAAGTTTCTCAGAACTTCATCGTAACATAGTACCACCAAACTTAAGGTCGTCTAAAATCAACGCATCGTCTAAATCTGATCAAAACCCGTCGCTCAACAATCTACTGTTGGCTATTTTTTGCGTTTTCGTCTGTTCAAATACAAATAGTGGTACACGAGCTCGACCAAATATGATAATTAGTTCTTTGGAGGGACGATGAAGTCAACCAGCGCGGTACTACATCGGGTTAATTTGTTGCTAGAAATACGTTAAATGAATTGGCCTTTCTAATATTTACAAGTTTATCGAGTAGCCACCAAAGCAATACGAGAAAATGTTTAGGTGGATTATATACTCAAAAGGGCCAATGCAGTGTAGAATCTATTCACGCTGAAACGAGATATTTGCGCTATTCTGCAAATTGGTAAATTTCATCTAAAAAAACATGTTAGTAACCACATTGAACATCTTGACCTATCACAAACTGATAATGTTAAATCGTTGGATCATGGAGGGCCATGCAGATAATATCAAAGGCCGTGGAAACCAGTGAGATTCAATTCAAGACGAGTTTCGCTTTACGACACATCTTCCAGTTAGAAAAGTGCATATTAATCAGACTTTCCTTTCTGAAGCTAAACGACTGTTTGATCGTTTTGACTGGCTATGGCCTCTGCTAATCAGATCAACATCTGTTTACAAAATTTATGGCAAAGTGAATATCGGTTGGAATGCCAATCTTCAGTATGATATACAAAATGAATGGCTAAAGTTAGCCATAGTAAGCTCCTAAACTAAAGTTGCACCGCTGAAATCGGTGAGTCTGGCAAGACTACAGCTGTCCAATGCTGAACTTCTTGCTAGTTGTAGTGAGTCAATCATCAACGAAAGTAAGCTGAAACTAACAAGTGTTACACTATGAACTGATTGTAAAATAGTATAGGACTGCTTGCCCAGCCAACGTAGAAGTCTAGTTTGTCGCAAATAAAGTTGGGAAAATAATAAGTTTGTTCCAAGGAAGTTTTTGGCTCCACATAATTTCGCCGCTAAATTAAGCAAATTCAACAAAAGCCACCCTGAACCATGAAGACATGGTTATGAGAGTGAGTGGTCTGTAAAATGGACAGTAAGTCAACTCATCGTTTATCAAATTCATAATGATTATTGGCATCCTAGACCTGCACTCTTGACCACGATACAGTAAAGGTGTATGATAGGAACAAGAAATTGGATAAGTCTAGCATTTCGGCGTAGTATTAGATGTATAAAGCAATGCCCACGCATAGACAGGCAAATTATAAGCAACTTGCCATTGGGGCAGGTAACCATGTCTGCTCTGTTGGCTTCTGTAGACATAAATTTTACTTATTCAGAATTCATAAAGTTTGGAAAAGAGATGCTAGTCTAGAAATCAAATACTTGTGTGTCTGCATTTCAACTCGAGCCATTCATCTTGAATTATGTTTGCAATTAACAACCAAATCCTTTCTTGAAGCGTTGAAACGTTTTGAAAATTAAATTTTCATCCGGAAGCCTCCCATCCGAAATCAATTACGTAGATAGCAACCTATAGAATTCCATATATTTAAATATCTTAAATATTTTGATGGTTTATGGATTTGGAAACAATGCAACCACTTGGCATAACTTTAAATCTTGCTGAATCAGTCCATCAAATTGACAAGGTCGAGATCTCTCTATTGTCTCAACCCAACTAATCTTAAAAATTGTGTAGTATTTTTCCTAGAAGCATGCTCACTGCTGATCTTTTGGTTGATGTGGAAGAAGAAAATGTACAATTCATTCCTAAAAATATTACTCTTCTCTAATGAGAATATTTGTACCCTCTACCAAACATCTCTGGTATTATTGATACGTTAGGGAAACGTATATGGATATCTCTACCTAATAGAATTTTACATCCTGATTTAAAACGAGATAAGAAAGCAAGACATACTTAAGACTGCATTTTCCGTCCATGGGCAATATAAATATATCAGGATGCCTTTTGGAATAAAAAATCGACTTTTGAACTCGCCATGGATAATGTGTTAGGTGACATTCCAGGACAGAAGTGCTTGGGTTATATGAGCGACAAAATATTGTTACCAATTAACGAATTAAGTCCAACCCTGATAAAATCAAAGCTATCAAAGAATTTTCCGTTTCTAAAACGGAGAAACAAATTAAATTGTTTTCTAGAATCTACTGTAAATTTATTAAACATTTCTTCAACATCAGCAAGCCCTTAACAGTATGCTTGAGGAAAGAAAAAGGCCATTATATTCAATACAGGGTATTTGGACTGTTTTGAATTTTGCAAAGAGTTATTGTGCAATGAACCAATACTGCAATATCCTAATTTTTCGAAAGAAGTTCTTCTAACCACAGACGCAAGTAATGTATAGAAGTTATAGCTGTACTTTTGCAAGGTTCTATTTTGGAAGGAATTGACCTATTTGCTATGCATCTAGTATTTTAATGGTTATAGAGCAATACAACGTAAGGGGTAAGCCTATTAATTTATGAATAAAAATGAAAATTAAAAAAAACAAATAACAGGGGGCCAACTGTGATGCATGATACCTTAGACTTCTATGCTCTTGACACTCTCAACATTAGTACAATAATATGTTATTTGCTCAATAACATTAAATAGATCTAGCTCATTTTTTAAGTACAAATCTCATGAATGGTCCAGGCTTACTTTTATATTATGTATAAATATAGCTGAGATTCGAACCATACAGTTTGTCAACCAGTATAGACAATATCCTTATATAGATATTAGAAAATGGAGCAAATTAAGCCGTTCCCCAATTTTAATTACTCGCTTACGTCATATAACAACTAATTGCGAATAAACCAAACACGCTGGTGGAATAATCAAAATGGAATGTTGACGATTGAATAAATTATTTTGCGTATCCATAAATTAAATTATTTTAAATCATAATTAAAGAAATATTATGAACTCAAAAAAAAAGAAATAATAAAATTAAAATTTGTTTTCGAAAAACAAAACAAATGGCAAACAGATTGGAAAAATTTGGAAAAATTAAAAAAATTATGCGATGCGTAGGCACTAATGATTTGTGACTTTAAATCGTTGGCAGCCTCCAAAATTTATTGATGGTGTTCTTTCCATAACAAAAAAAAATTATGTAAATCAATCACCCTGTGTCTAAAAATTATGAAGAAAAACAAATTGGTGGCAGCAAATATTTTAAATGATTTCTTTTGGCCAACAACAAATTGAAAATTGCTATATACAGTATAAGAAAACTTATAATCGGTACGGTACGGTGTTGAATTACTTTTTTTGGGGGAAAATTTTTATTTTTATTTTGTTTACATATTCGGTTCGGGGTGGTTTTTTCCGCCATACCCTTAGTTCGTTTTGTTTTAAAGCGAAATATTAAATATTGATTTAAATAATTTTTTTTTAGCAATTCAAGGATTCGTCGTTTTCATTTTTCATCGGTTGGTTTTAGTGCAGATTTGGTTGTAGTGTGGTGTGGAACGATGTACCAATGAAATTCCATCATGTATATCGTATACAAACAATTTTCTAAATTAATTGAATTTTAATTATTCAATACTGAGGTCGATTTGTTATATAGTTGTTTTTGCCGTACACTTTTTAACAGCCACGTAAAGTCGCAGCTGCTAAAAATCTATTCCATGTTAAGAAGTTTAGACGTGTTTGATAGTCAATGAAGCCAAGGAACCACACAGTCAAAAAAACATATTTGGCCAATTGGACAATGTCAGTTTTCATAAGAAAGAAATGTTGTTTGTTTCGGAGAAATGGAGTATACAATGAAACATTCAAGACATGTACTGATAAGATACAACCTATTGCCTGCTAAAAGAGAACAACCATGATCCAACTTAAAGAAGTACCCTACGTTCAAAAGCTACCTTTAGTAATTATAGAGTAAGAATAAGGATGATCAAAACTGGGCTAGAAGTAGATTTCGTCCAAAAGCTTAATGTGACAAGTTCACAGTAAAGCAATGAACTATAGATACTTTATAACATGAATAACTAAATGGAGCTGAATAACTAAATGGAGCTGAATTATGAATGGCCAATTTTAAAAGCTTTTCAAAATATTATGGTTTTTGAATGGTTCTATGCCACTTTTCTTATTAACAAATAGTCTAGGTTTAGGCAATTAAAAATTGGCAAAACAGCGAGATACATAGAAGTTTGATGATAAACGTGATGATGAACCTATATGAACCGACATTCACGCGTGGCCGAAATAACCATTAACAATTGTATTAAAAACATAATAAATGTAACAGTTCCACAGAAATTTTTGTTAAATAAATTGACCAGTCGATCAGTCAAACCACCATCATATTGACAGCATTGGAATATCTCTTGTTTTTTTTGTCCCTCTATGGCTATTGTTGGCGTTGCGTTTGTCTATATCAGTCTTATTTTGAGTTTTGATGTATGAGCATCTCTATTTAATTTCACAGGACTTATTGCCCTTGGTTTTTGGCGCGTAGCTCTCCCAACTCATTTGCAATTTGAACTCTTTGAAATTATTTTCCCGCTGCTTCACAACTTGTGGATTAAATCACTTTAACTTCATGTAATTCTTAATCACCATGAACATTGCGTTCGCCAAATTATTCCAAAAAAGTCAACATCGAGTATGTATCTCTTACACTGATATTATCCTTCCAATAGAGCTCTTTTGATCAAATTCATCTAGGATGATGGTTCGAAGAAACGTGTCACTAGATCCTATTGTAATGTCTGGCTATTTCGAAGTCATAATTTTTCTTTTTTAATGTTTGAGATCATCGAGAATTGAAATAGTTCGAAAGCTCTCAATATACACTTTCATAAAATTAGCCATCCAGTTTTTCTAAAATTCTCCATACAAGACGCTTCATTTGATGAAGTTTAAAAACTTCACTTGTTCTGTTGATGACAAAATCGCATTATTTTGCCTCCAAAATTTTATTACTGGCTAATATTTTACTTATCTGAAATAAATTGATATACCGTATAAGACAAATATGTGTCCTGATCTGCCTTAGCACCATCGCACGGATGGTGTTATCGACAAGCTTATGACTTTCCTCCATACTTTAAATTTTGAAGAACTAGTTACATAATTTTCTTATCTAGATCGTGGAGTGTGCAAAAAAATTAGAGGCACCACGTCATATAATAAAACGAAATGAGACGGCATGTTTTACAACCACAAGGTCACTAAACAGATGAGTAAGGTTTTGTTAAAAAATAGAAATACCTTGCTACGAACGCCGAATATTCCTATAGTAAAGGTTTCGAGTTTTAAAAGGTTACAAAGTGCTTTAAAATGTGGATCTAAGTGCAAACAATCATCCAAGTACGCACATAAATATTGTAAACTGACATAAACAAACTCCACATATATACCAGATAGGTGATAAAACATAAGCCATTGTTATCTTTAAAAGTTACCTCCACTTAAATATATTAACCATCACTATACGATCGATGACTTTTAAATTTTAACAAGCACAAAATTAAATGCACCAATTGCGTGAAGTTTCATAAATTACTGGAAATAAAATAGAATAACAGTAGGAAAACTGTGCAAAACTTACCTTATCGAAAAATACCCAATTTCAAGAGCAACCTGGTCAATACAGCAAAGAAGCATATTAATACGATATCAAGAACAGATTTTGACGAGGAGGGTTGAATACTACTGAACTACTTAGTTCTCTAGTGTTTGTAAAATACGCTGCTCTCTGATAACTATGAGGTAAATGATACAGACGGCTAAACAGCAGTATATAATTGGCACTCATAGATTTACATCATTTTGAAAAAACAAAATGGGGAAAAGCAGATACATAGAACATACATGACCTATAAAATGGCCTGGTATCGTTAATTTATCAAATGGTGGTCTGAATTTATTCGGAGTCAGTTTTCATAATAAAAAAGAGAAAGGATGAAACTCAGCAGATCGTAAATCTTTTAATCCGTGTAGTCTTGGGTAAATTGTATGAGAAAATACTTCTAGCCGGTTATTGTATATTATTGTCAGTGAATTTATTGAAAATATTCGGATGCACGAAAAAGTTTCAAGTACAGATTGCTGCAAGCAAAATGACTAACTGGTTTTGGTTTGACTAATTGTTAAATATTTATATAGTTGTGCTTTGTTCCCCAGTAGCAGGGTCGTTGAATTAAATAAATGATTACTCTCATATTTTCATTCTCGCCAACTGAGTAACATTAAATTGTGACATTTTGTGTTGTGTTAGTTCATCGCCAAAGATGGAGAGACTCACAGAATAAATGTGGTAGTATGAATGTATTATCACAAAAGACCTGTCATTCGTAAGATCTACAAAACACTTGGCTACAATTTCACTTGATTAGTATTTTTTGTTAATTTTTATTCGATGCCATCTGCTCTGAGGCTTTAGCTCTTCCAACTCTTTCACGGTTAACTTAACGTCTTACTTGCTCCATCACTAGCCAAATCGAAGACGCACGAATACAGGTTCACTTTAAATTACCATCTGCACATTGCATTGCTCCAACCAGCCTGTACTGGCATTGACAATGGTTCGGCCAATGGATACTGCACGCCACCAGGAGATCATAGTTGTGTTCATTGGTATCGTCGATCGTAATTAAGTGATGAAAAATCCCTGTTTCAACCCTCCCTCGTTGGAATGTGAACCCGGTAATTCCTAACCCAAACAGCAGCTTTAACCATTGCGTCAATTGTTCGGTTAGATAAGTATTTACTTAGCTTAGTTTTGAATTTTGGTGGGAAAAAATTACAATAAAATTCGTTAGTACCAAGCAAATTGCACACTTGTTTAATCACTGGTGATTCAGGGGATACGATTTAGAAGAGACATATAAAGCAATGCAAAATCCGACGATAAAATCGTTTTCTCGTTCACGATGGCTACAACTATGCATTTCAAAAATTGGTAAAGTGAAGAGAATCTCTTTTCGTACATTTTTATTTAAAGTTGAAACAGTGGAAAGGAGGACACTAAATGGAAATTGCTAAGCCGTTGGATATAAAGCTTTCTTGATTTATTTGATAGCGTTATGAGCCAATATATCAGAGAGCAGATACAGAAAGACTTTTCAGAAATAATTCGGTTAACGGTACAAATTTGGATGAGTACGTCGCCGGAATAGAAAAGTTAGTCACTGACCACACTGAGGACAAAACTCTAATCAGGTGATCAGTGTTTAAGCAACCATGGACGATTTGCGAGTTGCACTGTGCCATTCCCACAAGTGAAAAATTCTTTAAATCAATCTTAAGTTATCCAAAATGCAACTATCTAAAAAATAAACCAATAATACTAAAAGTACTGTTAGCTCTCAAATTAAAAAACCTAAGCAAGAATTTTTGGAACCTAACAAATATGGCAGTCTCAAATAAACAAGCTGCTAGGACCAAGCAAGAAGTTGCGCTGACTATTGATGGATTAGTTGTTGATAAACTGATCACAGATGCCAATGCACTAGGACAAATCGCACTAAGACAAAGTACGGCTCGTTCATGTGTGTGATTCGTTTTGGCCACAGATTGATCGGGATATTAACCTCAATAATACCGAGCAATTGGCGCAGTAGTTAAAGCTGCGGTGTTTGGAACGGGAGGTACCGGGTTCGAATCTCAACGGAGGAGGGTTGCAAAAGGGATTTTTCATCACCTGATTACGATCGGTGATGACGATGAACACAGCTATGACCCCCCGTTGGAGTGCAGAATCCATGGGCTGAACCATCGTCTATGTCAGTACAGGCTGGCATGGAGCAATGCATTGGGCAGATGGATATTCAAAAATTGTGAACCTGTATTCGTGCGTCCTCGATTTGGCCCTTGTTGGCGTAAAGTAAGACGTTAAAATAACCGCGAAAGAGTTGGGTGATCCCTCTCGGTAGGAAGATTTTCGGTTAGAGGAAATCAAGAACTATACCGGTTTATAAGGACGGCGATAGACTTGAACCGAAGAATTACAGGCCGATCACATAGTACTATCATTTGTCTCAATGGTATAAGAAAGAGTAATAAACAACCGCCTTATCGACTTTATAGAAAAGTATAATGTGATAGCACAAGAGCAATATATTCTTACAAAATCATCAAATACTCAAACAACCTGTCTTGCGCTCGCAGATTTTATTACTGCTAAAGTCGACAAAGAACTAATTATGGCTAGTCTTTTTCTGGATCTGAGAAAGGCTTTCAACTCGGTAGACCATGGCATTTTGCTCGCCAAGCTTTAGCTAGAACCGACGTTTGACCCGATGCAAATTTTGTGGTTCCAGTCATACCTCAAATATCTCCACCAGGTTGTCTATACAATCAAAAAATCAATAATCAACACAAGTTGCAAGGGTTTATACTTGGTCCTGTTCTATTTAATATTTATACTAATGATATTAGCAACTTAGAGTTTAGAAGAAAAATGCAGTTATATGTTGATGACGCAGTGACCAAATATAGCAAAACCAACATGATAGTTCTTTACGTCGATTACAGGCTGACTTAAATTTATTAAACGTATGGCTCACAAAAAAAGACTAGGATTGAAAGCCAGCAAAACCAAATTCATAATTTATACAAATAGGAACATGCCGTCATCACCGATCATAATCAGGTGATGAAAAATCCTTTGTTGTTTAGGATGTAGTTTATCTACCTTTTTTGAACTTCGCGTTTGTCTTTTTAATTTCAAACTTCTTAAAACTAAGCAGCCAACTTATTTGTAAAGGAAGTTGTTGTTTAGTAGGTTTCATTTGGCTAACTTACGGTTACTTCCACCAAACAATTGTTGTAGATTGTTAAACAAATCCTTTTTCGTTAGGGAAATTTCATTCTGGAATTCAATTCCACTTGTAATTAAAAGACTAGGTTGGTCCAAATTATTCAAGTCAATATTTTTACGAGTGGGTAATTGGCAATACGTAGTTTTTTTTTTATTTTTTTAAATTTTTTATGTTACTTGTTATTTTATTATTATTATTATTATTATTATTTTTACTTAATCTCGTGTAGCGCATTTCATTATAAATGAGCTCTAGCTCAAAATGAGGTGTACTGTATGGGGTGAATTTGTTTTGAAAAAATTCAAGAGGTTTTTATGCCTATTGGAAGCAAATGTCGGTTTTGATGTTATTATATTTACTTCTGTATGTGCTTTTCCTCTTAAATCTAAATTCTAAATACTAAAAAAAATAAATAAATAAATAAATAAATATATTATATAAATACATATATATATATATATATATATATATATATATATATATATATATATATATATATATATATATATATATATATATATATATATATATATATATATATATATATATATATATATATATATATATATATATATTTATATATATATATATATATATATATATATATATATATATATATATATATATATATATATATATATGTATATATATATATATATATATATATATATATATATATATATATATATATATATATATATATATATATATATATATATATATATATACTTATATATAAGAATAAAGAATAAAAGTTTGTAAGCCTGTATGTCAGTAAACAATCTGATGACAAATATATCGCACCCAGTGGGGTCTGAAATTTGTACAATAGAAGGATATTTCCCAGTCCTGAACGCCTGCGAAGCCCGAATTTTAAAATTTTAATTAGTTTTCTTTAATTAATTTTAACATACTTCCAAAACTTGAGCTAACCCTAACGAAGTGGGCTGTAAATTACTAATATTTTTGTTGACGGAACAAATTTTTTGTTTTTCAAAAAGAAATCAATTAAAAGAGAAGACAAGCTGAAACAACCCCCTAAAGAGATTCAAGACCACAGCGAGTTAGAACTGGTTCAAGTGCTGCTCGAATGCGTACCTGGAGAAATTTACAAAATGCAGGTTTTAAACAATCCATCAGTAGATTATGCCTCTGATCCTTTGTTCGTCATTGAATCAATATCTGTGACATGAAAAGTGCCAACACTGTTAGGTAAAGAAATGTAAAGGTATAACTGCAATTATGTGTTGCAGTGGAGGGAAGGTTCAACTTTCTCAGTTATTTGTCCTCTCGAGCCTCTACGTACTTGTCTACTTAGACAGTCAACAGATGATAACATTTCCTGGAAAACATCAGAAGGTAAAACTACTGTTTCCAGATGACATCTGGATTGACATCGGCACAACCAAAGAGATTAGAGAGCCAGGTTTAATGCCCACATTCAAGAAGACCTACATTTTTGCAAGTATATTTTTTGGAGAAATTGCACAACAAGCAGACTAAGGTTGCAGAAATGTACCACAAGCGACGCAAAAAATGGTACTTCAATTGCAAGACATGCTACATTATCATAAATCCTACTTTCGCAGCTTTAAATCAGCCATAGAAAAGATAGGGCCTGAATTAAAATCTGTCATCATATTCGGTGAAAAACATGGAACAATACACATAGTCTTAGAAAAACGGAGTGGCACCATCCTGAAAATTCCGGACTTATAATGCACTCTTCTGGCAGATAGAGGATGGACATCATTTTGAACTGCGAGAAAGGAACCCGATTACCGAATTGCCACAGGATAAAATGTTTTCTGCCATGGACTTCTACGCATACAGGATGATGATGCGCCCTTTTTCATCAATTTATCGTAGATATGTACGCCAAGATAGAATCTGAAAGGCGAGGTACATCCGTCTGAATCAGAGAACACTGCGAGAGTGAAACAGTATGCGTATTTGAGAGGTGCCGTCATCAACGATGGAAATGTTGCCGATACTGTCCATTTTATCATCTTGCCTGCGAGCTTCACTGAGGGTCCCAGGTAAATGCACGAGCGTACCCAAGATGCCATGATCTACGACAGAAATTACAATAGACCGGAGCTCTTCATCATCTTCACATGCAATCCAAATTGGCCAGAAATATAGCAGGAACTGTTTGATGGTTAAAAATCACAAGATCGTCATGATTTGTCTGCAAGAGTGTTTCAACAAGAGTTTAAACATTGATGAGTCTCATCAAAAACGGAGAGATTTTTGGTAACGTTCAATGTCACATGTACACCATAGAGTGACAGAAGCGAGAACTCTCTCAAGTTCATATTCTAATTTGGCTGAGCGACACACTTCATGTTAACAGAGTGGATGACTCCATCAGTGCAGACATCCCGAAAAATTTTCCAAAGTTGTAACGAATCATATGGTGCAGGGACCCTGCGGATCGATAAATCCACACTCTACAACCATGAAAGACGGAATTTGCACGAAGTGATTCCCATGTCGATTTTTGAAAGACAAACAAATGGGAAAAGATAAATATCTGCTCTATCGTCGTAGAAGCCTAGAAGTGGATGAAGTGGATTAACCTCACAAATTCCTTGTGCGATGTACATCCGTCTGAACAACGTAGCTTATAGACTTTTTGACAAAACCATCGCCTTCGGAGGTAGCCTAATAATGTTTACAACTATGGCCTTTTTAATTTTAAGTGAAGCCTATTGTTTTGTGACCATTATCGATCTTTATGTTCTTACAGTGTTCAGCTTGTATATTAAGCTGAAAGTGTCATAGGCAGTTTTCTGTAGAGGCTACTCCTCGTGAAAGTTTAGCGCAGTTGGTTATGCAGTGCATACCTTGTTATGTAAATAATTGTCGTAGAGATTGTTTGCTATATAGCTTTCTTTAACAAATTTGTAGCATTCGTACAACTCAATAAAAGATAAGGTGCAACAAATGATAAGTTACCAAAATCACAAATAATGTACCAAATGTTTGGTTTATCAAAATAATTTAAAAAACTTTTACCTTCAACATTTATTCTGACATAATGAAGAAAAACCTTATATAATGTATTTTAAACGATGTAACATCAACATTTTATGTTTGCTTTTGATCTAATGACAGCACAGTTCATTGAATTTAGAACAAAAAAAAAATTTAAAAAAATTATTTCACTATCACTATAATATACAAAGCACCTAGTTGTTTATAGCTTGCGCAATCAGTCAATCGGAACAAATTTGTGACAATGCAATTTAGGATTTAATGAACTGTTACCATACTAAAATTTTGTACATACAAACTATTTTTGACTAGACATTTTGAGGAGGACTGTAGGGAAATGTAAAATTTGTTTTCAACATCTCAACGTGCTCAACGTGATTAAAAATTATATATATATATATATATATATATATATATATATATATATATATATATATATATATATATATATATATATATATAAATGTATATATATATATATATATATATATATATATATATATATATATATATATATATATATATATATTTATAGGAAAATAAAAATCAAAAATATTTCAAATAATCAAAATTTGGCAAATTATCAAATTTGAATAAACTTGTTACAAAAATATGTTTTGGTGCCAGTATAGCCAGAAAAATGGTATTTGATTCGGTATATTCTGCTTGTTATATATACATATATATCACTGGTCAAAGATACTTTACTTATCACGTTGTAGTCCTGAGCTCAATATTTGCCGACCAAAAATTTGAAAATAAAATTGTAACTGCCAGCGAAGATAAAAATTTCACTCAATACATCAAAATCAGGAATTGGTTATACACAAGATTTTCTGAGAATACTACCGCTTTCGGAGGTAGCTGAAAGAATTCTGGAGTGGGTCAACTAATGGTTGACTATACGATACATTTTTAAAACATTTTTAACTTATACGTTCACCAACATCTTGAAATGAAAATATTTTTAACCACGTTAACAGAAATGATGTGCTTCGCAAAAAATCTAGATGCTATTTTTAGTTAATATTTATAAGTGTAACGTCGAATTTAACTGACCTAGGCCAGAGTAAAATTGATGATTCAACTTTCTTACCGATAAATGCGGTCAAATAAACTGTGAGTACCGAATTTATTTTCGTTATGGAAATTTGTATGACATCCTCTGAATCAGAAACCTATATAATCGAGAGTAAAAGTTAATTTATTTTGAGTAATGAATAATGATTGGGAAAGCTCAATGTCGGAAAATTTGTTAATGTATTTGGAATATTTTTTGATTGTAAGGGATTTGTTGGGTATATATAAATTTTCAACTGTCACTTTGTCAATATCATCAAATGGAAAAACCGTTAGAATTTTTTTTATTATATTTTAATTAGCCTTGATGTTTTCTACAATCCCTTGATCCATTATCTGTACCACATACCATAGTTTTTTACGTATACAATTTATTCCGTATCTAATCAAAAGATGTTGTAGTTTTAATATTGCAACAATTTTTTGTTCAGTAAAACAGTAGGCGATGATTATCAACTCCTTTGTTTAAATGTTGAAAAAACAAAAATTTAAAATTTTCTTTAGTTTTGTGAAATTGTATAGTGTTGTGTTAGTGTTGTGAATAAAAAATTCTAAATAGTTAAAAAAATTAAAGTTGTGGGAACACAATTATCAGGTGGGGAATACATCGATGTCCATTTTGTTTACGAATTTTGCGATGGTAATGCATTACGAGCTCGCAATGAATATCAACGCAGGTTCCAAATGCGTTTTTACAAATAGTCATAAAAGACTACGAGATATCGTAACAACAACAAATATACGGGTGGAACCTCATTTAGTATCACCAAACCATTTAGATATCGACTACGAAATAATTTGTAATATAACAGCAAATCCATCTATTAGCAAAAGAAGGATAGCTTTACAATTGAATATCTTTCGTCTCCAAATTCTCAAGTATCCATACCATACAACGCCTGTTCAAGAACTATTTCCGAAAGACTTTAAAAGATTGAAGTGTTGTAATTGCTTGATTGAAAGGCATTTTGAAAATGATAGTTTTGAGAAACGTATTTTTTGGATGGATGAATCTCAATTTAGAAGGCATGGAAAAACAAACTTTCACAATTTACACACCTCAGCTGCTTAAAATTCGACAAAACAAACAACATTACAGCATCGCTTCAGTGTAAACGTATAGGCAGGTTCAATTGGCGATACCGGTATTTACAATTTTTACAAAACGATTTGCCACATCCTAGCTGATATTCCTATTTTAAGTAGATTTTTGAACACATGCCAACATGATGCAGCTCCTAGTCATTACGGTATAAATGTTAGTACAATTCATTGTAAGGTCCTTTAGTCTAACTGTATTATATTTTTAACTATGCAGGCGCTTGTATTTGCCTATATAATAGCATTACAGGCTAAAGTTGACCCTTTACTGAGATCTTTTACAAGATCTTTCAGACCATATTTTTACAATTGGTGATCATTGTAGGTGGTCAGCCCACCTGTTTAAGCCAACATCTTAACCATCACTATATGACCGGTGACAAAAGAAAAAAGAAAGTGCATCAATTTCTCAGCAAGGGGTAAACTTTATGACCTACAACAATGTAATTTTTTTATTTATGGTGAAAAACTGTTTTACTTGAGGAGAGAGACTTTATTCGTTTGGTATAGCTAGGAGAGTTGCTATAATGTTTCATAACAATTTATAATATTAATAGGCAACTCTTACAGACCATTGCCCGTACCGTATTAATAATCTGGCTTTATTGGTTTCGATCGCGACTGATCTCTTCGTTATGTTCTAGACCAACCGAAGAAGACAAGTTGTTCTCTACTCCGATGATCAATTGTTGTATTTTAACTTCCCCCTGCGATTGCCAAACGGCAGCTCTCCTCGCAGAGATTTTTGAACCAGCCATTCAGGATCGGTTCACGGATAGCGACTAAGCCAGCGTACTTTGTGTCCTTTTATTTCATGACAACGGTTCCGAGGTATTGGAAATTGATCATCCTCAGGATCACTTAGGGGAGTGATGAGCTACAATATCAAGAAAGTAGTTTGTATGCTGTGAAAGGACATAGCTCTCCTTGCGATAGTTTCGAATTTTGAGCGATTTTATTTCTTAAAGTTAAGGCGAAATGCGGTCATGTTTCATTCATTGGGTATAACTTCGCTTTGTATGTTTAATCGATTTTTTTTAAATCAAATTTGTATTAATTTTAAAGTTTTGTAAAATTAACAATAGTACATTTAATAAATTTTAGCAGTACCAATGAAATAATAAATTTGTAATTTATAGGTGAAAACTAATGCCATCTGTTATAGCCTACGACTTGGAGAAATTAGTTCATTAATAGATTTTGTTCATAAGTTACTTTTTTAAATTACAGTTGTATGATGGCACACTGGAGTCGCTGATAAGAGAAGTCAGAATGCAGAGCAATTCAATACAATTTTGATTGTCTTGTGCTAATAATATTAAACATTGGCCACCGGGAAACCGGATCAATTCTATCATTACTAACTTACTTTTCCTTTCCCTAGACCACAAAAAAAATACTAATTATCGATTGTGGTACCCGGCATTCCAGGAGTTCCTGGTTTGTCTTTGACCGTACAATCAATCATTTAATAAAATTGGGTGTAACTTAAATAAAATTGGGTTCTACAAAGTGTCCCCTCTGAATTAAAGAATTTAGGGTTAATGCAATTAACCCCAGGTGAACGGGTTCTTTTTAGTCTCTGCATGGCCAGTGTCAATTCCTAGTACAATAGGGACATTTTTACACTTGTCGAAATTTGGTTAAATCAGATAAATGCTCCTTCTAAGTTTTGAGTACTGCAGTGAGGTTTGAAAGTATGAGTCAGTGTGGTGACTTTTTTAATGAAGTCACGTGAACTGTGCTCATTGCTGAGTTGCTGTCCACTTAAGATTGTATCCTTTCACAATTAAAACTTTTACCATCTACAAATTCACTTACAGTTTAACTAGGTAGATTTTAGATTAACCGCTCATTTTTTGAGTTCCCAGAGGAATTTTGTGAAATCAGTGGAGGTTTTAAGCAAAGTCAATTAAGACCTCGCGATTTTAGGGTCTCATGGTGATTGAATCATACGCTTCGAGATTTAAACATAGAGATACGAAAAAGCTTGCTGCAACCATAATAAAAATTTAACCACTGACGAGTTTGTTTAATACTTTGGTGGTTTCTATCTAGGAACTAGTACATCATGAGTTACTCAAATGCTTAAACCCCAATTGAGATGATTAAAACTCCTGTTGAGAACTTAAATTTCGATATTTTCATCCAACTGCCGGAAAGTTCTGCCGATAAAATGAATTCGTTTCAAGTATCTTCGGCATCTATTTCTGACATTGATTCGAATTCTCCATTACATATTGAGCTACCAGTGTTAAATGCTCTAATCATATTAGAGCTATCATATTCATATCATATTCATATCATATCATTTCATATCATATTCTATCTAATCATATTAGAGCACTTGAGGGGAATAAAAAATTATAAATGGTTTAACACTTTTCATGGGAAAGATGTACAGAATAAAACGGTTGGTCCAATTTCAAGTATAGAATTCTCAAAACACTTTTAAATTTAATGTTTATCCCTTATCAGATACACTTAAAATTCAAACTAGTTCAATTGGGGTTGTCGTTTCTGAAGCTATATAGTCTTGTTGGTGATATAACTTCATATCAGTTTTTACTTTTACTAGCAATTTTGTCGTGATATTTCTGTTATGATAAAATTGGTGGAGTCTACGAAACAAAAAAAAAGAGAAGAGCTGAAAAAGAACCATCAAACGAGCAGCGATTCGGTTAAATTTTGGCGATATCCGCATATTTTGTTTGTTGATGTTGTTAATAGATAGAACAAAGGTCACAAACACCGCCTGGATCGATTCAAAATCATTTCTTTTTTATTAGTTGATAACTACTTTAGCACAACATCAAACAAATATTAAAAATAACCACTGCCAGCTTTAAATCTATATGCTATGTAGTAAAAAATTGATAACGAAAAACGAATTTTTTTTTCTCGACTATACATAAATACTGTGCACATCACAATTTCCATTCGAGATGGAAAACAAAACATAAATTTTTTATCTAAAATCTTTAAGCCATAAACTATATAAAACCGTTTTTACGATTGTTTTTTGTTTAGTTTTTGTCTTACACAATGTTAGCCAAAAATATTAAGATATGGGGGCATTCGCTTCTTATCAGACGGCGCGGGACGTAAAAATTAAAATTACGATTTGATTTCATTACGAAAATTGTGGTTTTGCTAATGGATTTTAATGTAGGAGTTAAATTAAAATAATTTGACTCACCTTTTGTCGCGATATCTAATTTAATTGTTTTTTTTTTGTAACTTTTCTTAATTGAAAACGATAAATTTATTTATTTTCTTCTTAATTTTTTGCTAAACTTTCTTTTACGCAATTCAACACAAAGATTTAAAATTTAATTTTTTTCGTATACATGGCTCAAAGTTATTTTTATCACTCGATCATTATTTTGATTTCTTTTTAAGAAACATTATGATCAGCAGCGGCAGTAATAGCAGCGGCAGGCAACAAACACATCACTAGTATATAAATATAATATACATAAATATATATATATATATATATATATATATATATATATATATATAAATTTAAAAAAATCTCGTACACACACACACACAAATACACAGTTGCTCGACCGAAACGAAAAAATTAATTACATTTTTTTTTTATTTTAAAACACTTTTCATTAATTTTCACTTTAAATTTTTTTTTATATTATTCAATTTTTTATAGAAATTGAATTTTCATCTTTGACACAATTCCACACTTATAATAATATATAAATATATATATAAACACCCATACACCCACACTAATTTTTAATTAATAATTTACCAATTATTTTCAATATTACAATTATTAGAAAAAAAAAATTACTCGGAGAAACACAAAACGTATCCACTCTAGTACGATAACCGATTAGAACTGAACTAACACACCACAGTGAAAATAATTCTGTTATGCCGTTTTTTTTTTGTTTTTGTCTTTCTTTTTCGCTTTTCTTATTTTTCCACTATAGTATTATAATACATTTATATCGTATTATTTTATTTTTTTTCGGGGTTCGGGGAGGAAAATCAAAATGAAAAACTACAACAACTAAATGTATTTATACGTTTTTACTCACTCGCGTCGTTGTATTCTCTGTGAAGAGATATTTCTATTTAACTGATATAAATAAAAAAAAAAATTTCACAATCATATGATATCAATGAAATGATGTAAAGCTTTGATGAGTCTACATAACGTTGGATTAGAGCTGTTACACACGCAAAGTTGTTTATAGGAGATGATGGAATTGAAATTTGATTTCAAATTTTTCGTACGCGGTAGCACCTGGGCAACGTTATCTTGCATGGTTAATGTGTCACAACGGCTGAACTTCTAGAGGCGAGTGTAATAACACTATATAAACAACAAATCGCAATGGATAAAACAAACAAGGAACTTACTACCCTAGGTGGCAGACCTGATGTTCAGGAAAATCCACTCTCTTCGGAGGTCGGTCCCATGGATTCTAGGGTGACCATACATTCCTACAAAATTCTACCAACGATCAAAAGAGTTACGAGGAACAATTTTCATTCCGAAGGAGCTCTATTACAATAAGACCAACAAACAATATTTAAGGCGCTTTAAATAGTGACATTAAAATTACCTTTCAAAATGAAAATGATTACAGAAAGGTCAATAAATTACTGGAAGAATTAAAAAAAGAACCCAGTAACTAACTTGAAAATATCGAATATCACACCAACCAGCTGAAGAGCGAAATGGCTTACAAAGTGGTAATCAGAGGCTTACCATCTTACGATGGTCACAACTAATGGTGTGAAAGACAGGAAACACTTTCGATTGTTTTACATCGACTTAAAGAGACAACAATACAAAAGTTAGTTATAATTGAGTCACCTAACAAGACAAGGTACATTCCACAATGTATGAATAACCAATAACTTGGACATATCAAGAGTTTTTGCTACCATCAAACCAAATGCGTTAATTGTACTGAGGATGATCACAGGACAAAATGCAATAAACAACCAGATATCGCACCTTCATGTGCTCTTTGTCAATAACAAGGACATACTGCAAATTATAAAGGATGCTGTGGATATCAGAACGAAATTAAAAGTCAACAAAATAATAGAATAAGCGTAGTACAGCGAGTACAAACCAAAGCTGCTAAACTACAAACAACAATCACACCATCCATAGTTGGATTATACTATGCGCAAATCACCAAATTATCTGCTGATGAATCAAACCAAAACAACGAACACTTATAAGTTAGTAACGAGTCTAATAACTTTGAAATTATTAAAGTCCTTAGTCAAATTCAACAGACACTTGGTCACTTAGCAGAAAGGGAGGCAAAACTGGAAAGTAATTTCTTTCCGCCAAGCAAAAAAAGTCAACATATACACAAATGGTTAACTCGTTGCTACGCATTGTAACCTGGAACGCTAATGAGCCAAACCAACGAGCCTAAGAACTGGAAGTATTTTTCCATACAAACAACATAGATATTGTTTACTGATTTCAGAAACGCACTTCTCTAACAAAAGCTTTATAAGAATAAAGGAATTTAATTCCTACTGGACAACCCATTCTAGTGAAAGCGAGCCAGAGGTGATTCAGCTGTACTAATTAAAAATAATATCAAACATAGTCAACAAAAGGATATTCGTGAAAGCTATATGCAAGCAACTGTTATCTCAATTTAATATATTGGCGCAGATTTAAATTTTGTGGCAGCATACTGTCCTCCATGGCATACAAGAACGAAGTTACAATTTAATAACGTCTTCAATAGACTCGGTCCAAGATTTATTATTGGAGGGGACTATAATATGAAACATACAGCTTGGGGTTCCAGGCTAATTTCTCCTGGGAAAGGAAATGCTCTGTTCAATGCCATTCATGAAAACAAATGCGAATACCTGTCTCCAGGGCAGCTAACGTATTGGCCAACGGATGCAGGAAAAATACCAAATATATTTGATTTCTTCATTATAAAAGATGGAGTCGAAGGAATTAACGACTTAACATCAGATCATATCCCAATACTGTTGTCAGTAAGCGCTATAGTTATCAAGAAACAGAAAAAGCAAAACCTTACTAACAGATTCACGGATTAGGATCTCTTCAGAGAAAAATTGGAAGAGCTAGTCGAATTAAAAGTTAGTATTAAAAGTAATGAAGAATTGGAACAACAAACAAATAAACAATTTTATTGAACACACCCGTATGTCCTCCAGTCTAGCTACTCCAGAATTACAGAACAACAGAAATCCTGCTGACAAGACATTCCTGCTTATTCAATCGAATAAGTAACAAAGTCAATAGGCTAAAAAAAGCTTCGAACAGGATTGCTTCGACAACTATACTTAAGCAGGCTAGGCCCAGAAATGGATAAGAACTACTCGTTATGGAAAGCAACAAGAAAATTGAATCGACCTATACTTCGAGTACCACCTATAAGAAAGGCTCAAGGCAGTTAAGTTCGACACGACAAAGAAAAAGCGAAACTCTTTGCTCAACACCTAGCAACCGTGTTTCAACCCTATGGAATTCAATCAAACATTGCATAACACCTGTTTACTAACCAAATCAGGATTTTAAAAGGGTTACATCAATGGAAATTTCTGAAGAAATTGCCAAAATCTTGGCCAAAAAAGGCACCAGGAATTGATGAAATATCACCGGGTACATTCAAAGAACTTCCAGGTAAAGCAATTATCATAATCACATACCCAATATGAACGTACGAAAATCCTTCAAAACGGCACAAATAATTATGCTGAACAAACCAGATAAACCAGATGAAGAAGTAACATCATGTAGACCAATTTCACTGCTTCCGACTAAGGCTTTGATAAGTCAACGCTATTTGATAAACTACTACTAAAACGCCTAAAGCCAATGGTAAAAGTTCCTGATTTTCAATTTGGATTCAGGAATAACCACTCCACAATGTATCTAATCCATCGAATAACTACGGTAATTGAGCAAGCGTTAGAAGAAAATAAAAATTCCCCGCCGTATTTCTGGATGTATCCCAGATCTTTGATGGGGTTTGGCACAAGGGATTGACATTCAAAATGGGAAAAATATTACCACAAAACTATTGCCAGCTGCTTGAATTATACCGCTCTGATCGCTAATTCAGAATCATCCATGAAAAAACATGTTCTGACTTTTATCCAACGCTAGTGGGAGTTCCACCGGGAACTGGGTATTGGGACCCATTTTATACCTTCTGTACACTGCGGATATACCTACAACGAATCAAACTTTCATCGGCACTTTCGCTGACGACACTGTAATTATGTCAGTATACGAATTACAACCAATGGCAGTGAAAAATCTTCAACGAGCAATGAACAATGTTACTAAATGAACAATTGACTGGAAAATCATGCTTAATGAGCTCAAATCAACCCTATTGACATTTACGCTTCGACACAAAAATAAAAGTCTACACCTCAATGCAAAATACCTTGGTGTACATTCAGATTCAATGCTCAACTGAAAACATCACGTGAGACAAAAATCAGAACAGCTACGATTAAAACAACGTCGAATGTACTGGTTAATTGGGCATCATCCCAAAATGAACCTGTATTGCAAAAGTCAAGTCTACCAGACTATCTTCAAACCAATGTGGATGTATGGTACTGAGCTATGGGGTTGTTTTTATAAATCCAATAGAGACATTATACAACGTAGTCAAAACAAATTTCGGCGAATGATCACCAACGCCTACCGATTTGTGACTAACAAGGAAATACACAATATCTAGAAATACAATTGATAGACGACGTTATCCGGGAATGTGCCATAAAACATGAGAAGAGACTTTTTACCCACACCAACGTTGAGGCCGTACAACTACGAGACAACACAAACTAACTGTATAAATATTATATCTCAAGAGAACTGGACACTGGCCCAGGAGGCCCACCCAAATTTATGCTTATCGCATAAGTACTAATGTTAGCCCTACTAATAAATTAATCATGTTTAAGATTGTAGTAGCCATACCAATAAAGGTGTTTTAAAAAAAATGTAAAGGCGAGATTTTCGTGTAATTTCAATGACGTCATTTTTTTTAGTTTAACGGTTATTTCATTTGATTTTAGTGCTAAATCAATTTTTTTAAACCATCCACATTTGTTAGTATTCTATTCACTGGTTTAAGACATGTGCATAAACGGAAGTTCCAGAAATGATAAACGTAAAAACTTATAGAAAGAACAATGCCGGAGGTTCGGACAATTGCAGAAGTCAAACTACATCAAAGATGGTGTAGCTCTGTACTGGAGAAACATAATAGCAAAGCTGGATGAAATCTGGGAAAATTTCATCAGTATTGTAAATTAGTAATCCTGAATTGAAATATCAATTCTTTGATGAAAACTAAAGGGATAGCTTTACTGGGCGGAACGTGAGTCAGTTTTACATTTTTTTGACAAATCAAGGAACACCTTTCTGAAAAATTGGAAAAATGCGGGACCGCTAATTATTTGTTGACGTTGGAAAAGAAGTAATTGGACATTTGGTAGCTGATAAGATATCTCTTCCACTTATTGTAACTTCAATATCTAGTTTACTGTAACTTTAAAATCAATGCAAAGTCGAACAGGCGAACCCGGTTTTATTACGACTACAATTAAAACAGCCCATTAGCTTCATTGGACTGACTTCAGGACACCTATTTCCACTAAGCGCTCCAGTCGTTATTTTTTTGCCACAATAAATTAGTTCTAAAATAGTTACCTAATTTATCTTCGAATAGGTTACTAAAAGAATGACACATGCTCGACAAGAGAACATTTAAATATTTTTGTTTAGCTATATTTGCCATAGTGTCTTCTATCTTTAACTTGCAAATAATTGACTTGCAATTCGAAAACATCGTGACCCTGTGTTTTGACCCTGCATTGAAACCGATGGAGCCGCAGATTGTTGATACGGTTCGAGCCAGCAATGACCTTTTAAATCCGTTTATTAGTATTAGTTACAGTAAAATTATATCTACTCCCACATGATTATCATGAGTGTCAATAACGTAATATGTTGACAACTTTTTCTAATGGCCAAAATCCTGGTTGTAAGCCAGACTCAGCAACTAAGACAACATCCCCTGTTGTTTATTTGTCAGACGCACAAGTCTACATACATCGTTTAAGTAAAACCATTACGAAGGCCATCGACTCTAAAACTGTTGTTGCATTTTTTCACCTATCGCCACATAGCCTTAACATAACATTTTTTTTGTTGACAAAAACACTTTCACCTGTCATTTCTGCGTATATGTACGTCATTGCGGCTTCTATGTTGGATAATTACGGTGATTATTTTCCAAGCATTAGTATAGATTAACCAACTACTCTTCTCAAATGTATTTCGATCACTGGAAAAAGCTGTTCAACCCAAGCTTTATCGTGATTTGAGAGCTTGGAATAAAATATGTATCTTGGTTATTAACGGAGCCAACCAGCCAAGTAAATTGAATATTTTGCTTGCATCCAATAATAGTGTTTGCTTGGTATGTTAGTCGCGTTCAGCTAGATGGACTGTTGACCTAAACATTCATCTTAATTAGGTTCCTTTTGCAGATCTAGCCCATACATGTCATGTAATATTGCTTATGCGAGTACTTGTATTTTTATCACCTGTTTGAAAGGTATAGCCATGCTTTGAATTTGGCTCTCTAGGCCATTATTTGGAATGAATCTTCACATTAAACCAATTCTAATTTCCAGACGCTAAAATTGTTAGCTACACTCGTATCTTGATCGTTTTCAGCCATTCTTTCGGCCACTTTCCAGCCAAAAACTTTGTGATCGAAAAATCTTAATCTATTGGCCAAATTCAGATTCTTTAATTCTAGTGGCTTGAAAATTAAATCAACTTCTAATAGCATGTCAGTTGAAACACCATTGAATTAGAGTTCAGCGAGCTGTAACGGATTTAAAATTTAATAACTGCTTCTAACAAATCATATTCATTTATTGAACTGGACTATTCATTTATTGAACTGGTTTCTAACTCCTGTTTTCTTAAGTCCTTTCACAATAATTCTTACAATTTCCCGTTTGAGCTTAAAATCTTGCATGCAACATTCGGATATGAATGAAGTCTGCAATAACGCTCTGTTCTCTATATGTTTGTTAACAGTCGCTGCCATCTCTTATTTTCAATAATGCCGTGGGAAGTATTCCTTGTATAGTTACGGGAGTTATCATATGCGTTTAAGTTTCGGTTTCCATATTTTTATCGGGTTCTAACAGATTAATGTCCTAGTTTTATGCAGGTATCGTTAAACCTGCTTGTTGGCTATTGTTAATAGCTATGCATGATGATCCATATATGTTGTATGATGTTTTACGTTGCCATTTTGGCACCTGGGTTTTGATCTTT
This sequence comes from Tipula confusa, assembly GCA_963556175.1. NCBI lineage: Eukaryota > Metazoa > Arthropoda > Insecta > Diptera > Tipulidae > Tipula > Tipula confusa. The sequence continues at coordinate 95,836,644 of OY744476.1, forward strand.
ACTCATGCATTCTGGGTTCCTCACTTTAGTAGTTAACCCTTTTTATTTCTGTTACTCCTTTTTATTTCTGCTGATTTGTCAAAATTTGCTTTTGTAAGTGGTGCATTAATGTATTTAATGTCCGCTGTGCTTACATATCTAACATGGGTTTCCCAGTGGGGTTATTTTTGAGTATGCTCATGCTCCTGGTCGATTGGAAGTGCGATCTGTTGCGAAAAGCCTTTTAATGATTCGATTATATCGATGAGTTTTACCATAAATACTATACCAACTCTTTGAAGGACAACTTCTTCTCAGCTGTCTTTTATGCCTAAAGCATGGTACTACTAGTTATGGATAAATTGTTTGAGAAATTAATAACTAACAGGTTAAGATGCGTGTTCGAGAGGAGTGTGAGATACAGTGACAATCAGTTTGTATCCAGAGAAAATCGGTCCACAAAGCGATGGTGAAAATAATCAACATTGAGTTAAAAAAGATTAGTTGTAACCGAGCAATTGGCGTAGTCGTTAAGCCTTCTGTGTTTGGGATGGGAGGTACCGGGTTCCAATCCCAATGGGAGAGAGTTGCAAAAATGATTTTTCATTACCTTATTACGATCGGTGATGATGAAGAACACAACTATGACTCCCTGTTGGAGTGCAGAATCCATAGGCCGAACCGTCGTCCATGTCAGTAAAGCAATGTGCAGATGGATTTAAATTCTAACCTGTATTCATGCGTATATTATTATATTATTATATTATTATATTATTATATTATTATATTATTATATTATTATATTATTATATTATTATATTATTATATTATTATATTATTATATTATTATATTATTATATTATTATATTATTATATTATTATATTATTATATTATTATATTATTATATTATTATATTATTATATTATTATATTATTATATTATTATATTATTATATTATTATATTATTATATTATTATATTATTATATTATTATATTATTATATTATTATATTATTATATTATTATATTATTATATTATTATATTATTATATTATTATATTATTATATTATTATATTATTATATTATTATATTATTATATTATTATATTATTATATTATTATATTATTATATTATTATATTATTATATTATTATATTATTATATTATTATATTATTATATTATTATATTATTATATTATTATATTATTATATTATTATATTATTATATTATTATATTATTATATTATTATATTATTATATTATTATATTATTATATTATTATATTATTATATTATTATATTATTATATTATTATATTATTATATTATTATATTATTATATTATTATATTATTATATTATTATATTATTATATTATTATATTATTATATTATTATATTATTATATTATTATATTATTATATTATTATATTATTATATTATTATATTATTATATTATTATATTATTATATTATTATATTATTATATTATTATATTATTATATTATTATATTATTATATTATTATATTATTATATTATTATATTATTATATTATTATATTATTATATTATTATATTATTATATTATTATATTATTATATTATTATATTATTATATTATTATATTATTATATTATTATATTATTATATTATTATATTATTATATTATTATATTATTATATTATTATATTATTATATTATTATATTATTATATTATTATATTATTATATTATTATATTATTATATTATTATATTATTATATTATTATATTATTATATTATTATATTATTATATTATTATATTATTATATTATTATATTATTATATTATTATATTATTATATTATTATATTATTATATTATTATATTATTATATTATTATATTATTATATTATTATATTATTATATTATTATATTATTATATTATTATATTATTATATTATTATATTATTATATTATTATATTATTATATTATTATATTATTATATTATTATATTATTATATTATTATATTATTATATTATTATATTATTATATTATTATATTATTATATTATTATATTATTATATTATTATATTATTATATTATTATATTATTATATTATTATATTATTATATTATTATATTATTATATTATTATATTATTATATTATTATATTATTATATTATTATATTATTATATTATTATATTATTATATTATTATATTATTATATTATTATATTATTATATTATTATATTATTATATTATTATATTATTATATTATTATATTATTATATTATTATATTATTATATTATTATATTATTATATTATTATATTATTATATTATTATATTATTATATTATTATATTATTATATTATTATATTATTATATTATTATATTATTATATTATTATATTATTATATTATTATATTATTATATTATTATATTATTATATTATTATATTATTATATTATTATATTATTATATTATTATATTATTATATTATTATATTATTATATTATTATATTATTATATTATTATATTATTATATTATTATATTATTATATTATTATATTATTATATTATTATATTATTATATTATTATATTATTATATTATTATATTATTATATTATTATATTATTATATTATTATATTATTATATTATTATATTATTATATTATTATATTATTATATTATTATATTATTATATTATTATATTATTATATTATTATATTATTATATTATTATATTATTATATTATTATATTATTATATTATTATATTATTATATTATTATATTATTATATTATTATATTATTATATTATTATATTATTATATTATTATATTATTATATTATTATATTATTATATTATTATATTATTATATTATTATATTATTATATTATTATATTATTATATTATTATATTATTATATTATTATATTATTATATTATTATATTATTATATTATTATATTATTATATTATTATATTATTATATTATTATATTATTATATTTTTTTTTTTTTTTTTTTTTTTTTTGCGTAGGTGAAAAAAACCTTCAAAAGGCGAAGAGCGGATTACACTCCACCCAACAGTGTGAGATTTGACTCACTAAAAAATCACCTATCAGCCACGGAAGACCCAAACCGGAACCGCTTTCGCATTACTTCGGTCTGGCCCGTCTTTCTAATGCCCCTCCTTCTATTTTTTTCCTCCTAAGTGTCCACTAAGCCGCACTCCTCTTTCTTCCGTCGCAAAACTGACTCTACATAGCGTGATGTTACGTTCCATGCCTCTTCCGATCGGAGCATTACCTACACTATTGTGTCCGGCGTTAGTTCTCCCACTGCTGAAGTGAGCAGTCTTCGTTCAATCACGAATCTATCGCACCCGAAGAAGGTGTGATATACATCATCCCGCTCTTCTGGGCAGTACAAACACTGAGGGGACCTCACCTTTCCCATCCTATATAGATATGCCCTGAAGTACCCATGTCCCGTCAGGAATTGGCATATAAAGAAATTTATCTCTCCATGGACCCGATCAATCCATGGGCGAAGGTTACTGATCAATCTGACCGTCCATCGGCCCTTATCCGTCGTCTCCCACCTATGCTGCCATATACTCATAGTCTCGCTCCGAGCTCTGGTTGCAGCCTCCTTTCTTCCATCGCCCTCACTACTCAAGAATATCTTACGACGCTCTTGAGCTAGCAAGTCGATCGGTATTACACCGGCAACGGCTAAAGCGGCCACATCAGATACCGTCCTATAGGCGCAAGCCACCCTCAGTGCTCCTTTTCTCTGTGTCGCCACCATTCGCATCCGATACTTTTGATGGGTCATCGCGCCAGCCCAAATCTCAGCACCATATAAAAGAATCGACTGTGTAACTGACATAAGTACTCTTCGTTTGCTAGAACGAGGTCCTCCCATGTTAGCCATCAGCCTACTCAAAGACCCCGTAACCGCCGCCGCTCGCTCACAGACCCTTCGAATGTGCTCTGCGTAGCTTAGACGACTGTCCAAAGTGACGCCAAGATATCTAGCCGCTCTGCTTGTGTGAATCAACTCTGTACCCACTGTCATGGGGATAATTGTAGGTATTCTCCTCTTGGTAAGCAAAACTATTTCTGTTTTAGATATCGCCAGCTTCAATCCATGATCATCAATCCACGTTTTTATTCTCCTCATCGCCTGGTTGAGCCTATATTGGGCCAATTCGGCACCTCGAGCCATAATAACCATGGCTATGTCGTCCGCATAACCCACCAAGGATACACCCTCTGGTACTTCAAGCCGCAGCAAGCCGTCATACAGGACATTCCACAGATCCGGACCTAGAATCGAACCCTGTGCTACTCCAGCGGTGATCGCTTTCCTTTTAACTCCATTCATAGTATCGTACAACAAGTTTCTGTTCTTCAGGTAGTCATTCATCATTATCAATAGGTAACTTGGGATCTCAAAACCCCTCCGAAGCGCCCTTAGTATGTCCTCCCATCTCGCTGAGTTAAACGCATTCTTAACGTCGAGAGTAACGAGAAATACCAATGATCTTGCTTGGTGATTTGCTTTCTCCGCTCTTTCCACTGCGTTGGTTACTTCAGTAATAGCGTTGATGTATGAGTGACCTTTCCGAAAGCCATGCTGCCTAGGAGAGAGTCCACCCGCCGCTTGAATGGCTGAGTCCAACCGTAGTTTCAACAGTTTTTCAAAAAGCTTACCCATCGTGTCAAGTTTGCAGATAGGCCTATATGTTGAGGGACAGTCAGGATTCCCTCCCTTACCCTTTTCGATCAACACGAGTTGGGCTACCTTCCAACGTACTGGGAACACTCCCGCTACCAGGCAAGTATTGTATAGAGTGAGCAGTAGCTGTGGGCAACCGCCGACCACCTGTTTCAACACTTCGACGGGAATGCCATCTGGTCCCGGAGCCTTCTTATTTTTTAGAGATGCTACCGCACTGGACAGGTCCTCCTCTGTAAATGCGGGAACAATACCGACCTGCGCAGGAATATCCTCCTCAGTCCTCAATGCATGTGTTGGGAAAAGCGTGTTCACGATGTTTTCCATCACCTTTGCATCCATCGAGCTGCATAAGTTTGTGGTACCCAATCTGTTATTGACTATTTTGTAGCCTTTGCCCCATGGGTCGTCATCTACCTCGCGGCAGATATCTTGCCAACAACGAGTCTTACTAGACTTTATTGCTATGCCAAGCTCTTTCTTTGCATCCCTGTACTCAACTGATCTACTCGCAGCATCACTTCTGTTTTGTGCTCGTTGTGCCCTTCGTCTGAGTTTCAGGGCTTTCTTCCTGAGTTCTGCTATTTCGTCCGTCCACCAGTATGCCTGACGTCTTCCACTCCACTGTTTTTTCCGAGGCATTGCTGCATCGCAGGCTCGCTGAATAAGCTGAACGATCTCATCAACCTTAGCCTCGATTTCATTCCTGGTTGTATTGCTCTGCGAAACTGGACGAATATTTCTCAGGTTTGCCTCCAAAAATGTAACGAGTTTTTCTCCTTCCAACTTACTCGTGATCCAACCATGTGATTTCCGGGTACTCTTTCGATTCACTGATCTTTCATCGAGTACCTGAAACGTGATGTAATTATGGTCACTCCCCGTGAAGTCCTCTATTACCTTCCAGTTTACTGCGTTTGATGCCAGTCTTGACGATGCAAATGATATGTCAGGGATAGAATATCCAAAACCGGATCTTCTATATGTCGGGACTAAGCCACTGTTCAACACGTTTAGGTCAAGTCTCGCTGACATCTCCATAACCAGCTTCCCTCTGGAGTCCTGCTGTGGCATACCCCATTCCAATGCGCGCGCATTAAAGTCGCCGGCTACCACTATTTCCCCCGCTGTGTCACGAAGTGCATCCTCAAGTTCATTAAGCTTAGAACGGAAGTCCCCGATTGCGTCATTTGGTGAGAGGTATACACTAAAGATGGTAGTGCCTCGGATTCTAACCCAAACATAGCCATTACCTGCGCCATGATCGTCTATGCAAATAGTACGAACGTCAACCACCCATATTGCAGCAGTACCCAGGCGGTCTGGAAACCAGTTTCTTGGATTCCTGTCCCAGTATTGCTCACTAATAAGCACTATCTGAGCTTCCTTTTCATACACTAGCTGTGTTAAAAGGTCATCTGCAGCCCTGCATCCGTTCATATTTCCTTGAAGTACTTTCATCCACGGTGGTCTCTCTGCTTAACCTGCATAGCCTTCCTAAAGACTTCGCAGGCACCTGACCCCTGTACGTGATTAAGATTTCCACCGGGCTTCTCAGCACATAGAGAACACCTCGGTGCGGAAGTGCATTCTACCGCCTTATGTCCGCCTTTACTGCACTTCCAACAACTACCGCTGCGATCTGGGCCCTTGCAATTTCCTCTGATGTGTCCATACCCAAGGCATCTGAAGCATTTTAGAACTTCCAGCCTCCTCCTTACCCTACCGAAAACCCAACCGATCTTCATCCTCCCCTTTTCTAGCAATTTTAAGGCTGCTCGTTCATTTAGTTCAATGACAGCTTTTTTTTGCTCACGCCTATCAAATATGAAAAGGGATACTTTAATATCCCCCGGGGGCTCCTCTTCCGAGTCACGTCCGACTGCCATCTTAACCTCCTCAATCGTCGTGAGGCTGTCCAGGTTCAGAACCTCTATCTTTACACGGGGTATCAATCCTCGGACCTCACCATCCTGACCTACTGCTGTCCGTATAATTTCTTGCAGCTTGGTCGGATCTTTGCAACGACCCAGTTCTAGCAGGACTGCCCCATCAGCTGTTTTTCTAATTTGCCTGATTTCGGCTTCCTCTTCATTTGGGCAGGTACTACCTCGAATGACACTCAACACGTCCGCATACGTCTTACCCTCGGCCGGTTTGATTACCACTGCACTGCCCTTTATTTTTCCTTTCCGCCGTTTCTTTCTCTTACGGTTCTTCCCTCTATTATGGTTTTTAAATACCTCCTCCTCAAGAAGACCTTCACCATCTTCGACTGTGTTAGAAGGGCGTCTATTAATTTGTCTTGCCTTTTTATGAGCGACAGTGATCCATGTGGCGTTTTCCCCCACAGGCCTATCAATTCTGGTCCCGATTTCCGATTCCGATTCTTCGGTCTGCAACGAGTTCTTACTTCGTTTTGGGACCGGTCGGATAGCTTGATGTCGCTCAGCCACTTGACTCCCTTGCGAGACGGCGTGCCTCCTATCCTGCTCTTCGGACTCTCTTTCTACCTTTTTTTGATTAATTCTCATAAAATGAATCACTTCCAGCACTTCTTCCAGTTCCAGCAAACCGTTCTTTACGCCCATAGCAGTGTTTTTTTGTTTCTGTGCTGCTGCTAGCGTATTTTTAACGATTTCCCTACACTTTCGGAATTCGTCCTCTTCCTGTTTTTTCATTTTATCGATGACTCGTCTCATCTCATTTTCTGAGTCACATTCCAGAGATGTGAGTCTCCTTTTGCCTGTCTTTTTCTCCTTCCGGATCAGGTCTATATCCATATGACCCTCGGAGCCCTCCAAATTAATTGGCAAAATTGATACTTGATCGATACCCGATCCACCACAGACCTGACTGTCGACCACTTTTACCTGCCTACTTTCTTTCATTATTGAACTAGATTGTAGTCTAGAAGTTATTCTAGACTCCGGTTTTGATGCTGTTGGAGAAGCATCACTCTCATTAATTTTATTTTGCGTATGACTATCCATATTTTGATCCCACGAGTAGCACGAGAAATAACGGTCACCTATGACAGAGCTCTGCATTATCATAGGAAGGCTATGGATTTAAACCGACTGTCGCCAAAGTCAGAGTTCGACATACTAACGACCAAGCACCCCCTTAGCCATGCAGCCATCGGCGTATGTAGTGCCACCTTAGCTTGGGTTTGCTAGATTTTTTGGTCCACCCCAAGTATTTGATTTCCTCGGTACCTGCCATATCTGGCGGGCTTTCCCCTATCCGCCACCCGGGGAGGCGCCCGATGGGGGAACAAGCAAACCCCACACGGGGTTATATTATATTAATATAATAATATAATATTATTATATTATATTATTATATTAATATAATATAATAATATAATAATATATTATTATATTATTATATTATTATATTATATTATTATATTATTATATTATTATATTATTATATTATTATATTATTATATTATTATATTATTATATTATTATATTATTATATTATTATATTATTATATTATTATATTATTATATTATTATATTATTATATTATTATATTATTATATTATTATATTATTATATTATTATATTATTATATTATTATATTATTATATTATTATATTATTATATTATTATATTATTATATTATTATATTATTATATTATTATATTATTATATTATTATATTATTATATTATTATATTATTATATTATTATATTATTATATTATTATATTATTATATTATTATATTATTATATTATTATATTATTATATTATTATATTATTATATTATTATATTATTATATTATTATATTATTATATTATTATATTATTATATTATTATATTATTATATTATTATATTATTATATTATTATATTATTATATTATTATATTATTATATTATTATATTATTATATTATTATATTATTATATTATTATATTATTATATTATTATATTATTATATTATTATATTATTATATTATTATATTATTATATTATTATATTATTATATTATTATATTATTATATTATTATATTATTATATTATTATATTATTATATTATTATATTATTATATTATTATATTATTATATTATTATATTATTATATTATTATATTATTATATTATTATATTATTATATTATTATATTATTATATTATTATATTATTATATTATTATATTATTATATTATTATATTATTATATTATTATATTATTATATTATTATATTATTATATTATTATATTATTATATTATTATATTATTATATTATTATATTATTATATTATTATATTATTATATTATTATATTATTATATTATTATATTATTATATTATTATATTATTATATTATTATATTATTATATTATTATATTATTATATTATTATATTATTATATTATTATATTATTATATTATTATATTATTATATTATTATATTATTATATTATTATATTATTATATTATTATATTATTATATTATTATATTATTATATTATTATATTATTATATTATTATATTATTATATTATTATATTATTATATTATTATATTATTATATTATTATATTATTATATTATTATATTATTATATTATTATATTATTATATTATTATATTATTATATTATTATATTATTATATTATTATATTATTATATTATTATATTATTATATTATTATATTATTATATTATTATATTATTATATTATTATATTATTATATTATTATATTATTATATTATTATATTATTATATTATTATATTATTATATTATTATATTATTATATTATTATATTATTATATTATTATATTATTATATTATTATATTATTATATTATTATATTATTATATTATTATATTATTATATTATTATATTATTATATTATTATATTATTATATTATTATATTATTATATTATTATATTATTATATTATTATATTATTATATTATTATATTATTATATTATTATATTATTATATTATTATATTATTATATTATTATATTATTATATTATTATATTATTATATTATTATATTATTATATTATTATATTATTATATTATTATATTATTATATTATTATATTATTATATTATTATATTATTATATTATTATATTATTATATTATTATATTATTATATTATTATATTATTATATTATTATATTATTATATTATTATATTATTATATTATTATATTATTATATTATTATATTATTATATTATTATATTATTATATTATTATATTATTATATTATTATATTATTATATTATTATATTATTATATTATTATATTATTATATTATTATATTATTATATTATTATATTATTATATTATTATATTATTATATTATTATATTATTATATTATTATATTATTATATTATTATATTATTATATTATTATATTATTATATTATTATATTATTATATTATTATATTATTATATTATTATATTATTATATTATTATATTATTATATTATTATATTATTATATTATTATATTATTATATTATTATATTATTATATTATTATATTATTATATTATTATATTATTATATTATTATATTATTATATTATTATATTATTATATTAGTATATTATTATATTATTATATTATTATATTATTATATTATTATATTATTATATTATTATATTATTATATTATTATATTATTATATTATTATTACAAATATATGGTTGCAGACTGCAGATGCTGATAAGACAATACAGAATGTAGAGCAGTTGGTTATTAATGTGATTGTCTTATGCTAATAGTAGTTCGAATATTTGCTTCTGGAAAATTGAGCCAATTCTTTCATTACAGATATACCTTTCCTTTTTTTCTAATAAACAACCAAAAAAATTGACTGTCGATCGCTAAGGTGTCAGTATCTTAACTAACATTTTTAGCCAATACTTCGGTTTTGTTATATATTACACGATGGTAGAATTGATTATTCCAAACAGAACATAATATTTCCAGTCTATGATATAATAGTTGTCATGCTACACTCATTGCTTTCCTTAGATTGCCAACAAATTTTGTTACAAACATAAATAAAAACAAAACAATTTCTACTCATCTTGTTAACACAGTCAACATTATGTTAAATGACATATGGCTCAAGATTAGGAAATTTATTTTTCAATTAACTTCGTCAAACATATAATTAAATCGATATACATAATATACAATCCAATGTACCAAGAACGTGGGATGAATTCTATACGTAAGAAAAATCTATACGTAAAATTGATGCTGCTTTGAATATTCAAAACATACGAAAATATGTCTAAAACTAACCAAATCGAAAATGTACACAGTAGTATAGTATGCATAGGATCAATATACCTAATGTACATTCAGCATCACGAAGAAGAAAATTAATTTCAAAATTTACAACAACAAATTACCATATCATTCAAATTACCATATCTGTTCCACATTTTCTTATACACACACATATACGTATATGTTGTACATAAATTTTGCTCTGCTTACATTTACATATACTAAAAATACATATAAGAGTACATTACACACAAAATATTTTACATTTTCCTCCGAATTTTCATCGACATAGTTTACAAATTTTTACTACACGAACTCGTATAGTGCAATTTCCCTAGCGTACACATAATTTTGTATTTGTGCTTGGCTGTGATTGCGCATTACACAAAATATACTATATGAACACGATAAACTATATTCGGATAAACAGTGACGTCATCATAAAAAAATCGTTACGTCATACTCACTAAAAATTATGAAAAAACGAAATTGAAAGAAGATTGATGAACATTTATTTTTGCTTTATTTTGTTTTTATGGAAAATAGAGGGAAATCTTTTTAAATGTTTTTAAATTTACTAAGCGAAAGCCTGTTAGAAAAATAGAAGTTCATTGAACTATGTATAGACCAAGATTATAAATAGTAAAAAATTTGGAACACACAGTTTTTGTTTTTCTGTGGTCCCTTTCTTTGTAGTGATGGATAGATGAGTTCTGCACTTAAATTTGGCCGCATGCCGATATGATCTCACGCCTTAAATGATTCGATACCACACTTTAAATTTACACATGACTAGTTTACTCCGGGATCTTTACGAAGGTGTTACCGTGCTTCCAAATCGTTCATATTATAAATCCATTTGTGTTTTTAGTGACTGAACGTGCATATTTCAGCCATATTAGAACTTGGTATAAAAGCTGAAGTCTTGCCAATTACCTCCCGCCCATCATGATGTGATTAAGCGAAATAGAGAGGTTTTATATATTTAAAAAATTGTCCCCTTCCCGGGAAAATTGATAAAAATTAATTTTTGATTATATTTATTTTCTGCTTGATTTTACGAAATAAATTTGTTTTTTTACCAATTTTTCTATTTTCTTATCAATCAAGTGAAACATCTTAAATAGGTACAAAGATGCGGAAAATTGAATTGGTACGAAATTGAATTAGAGTTGAATGCTCGTAAGACAAAAGCAAAAATTGATTGGCAAAGAAGATATTTACCATGTTCTATCGCATCGTCATTTTAATTGATTATGAAGTGGTTTATCTCGTTTATGTGGGAGTGTGTGTGTGTGTGTAAGTGTAAGGTTATTTTTGAGTGTTATCTAGGAAAACCATGAAAATTAATTGACCTTTTTTTGGGATACGAAGATATCGGAGCAGCAGGTTTGGAGTTACAAAATAAATCAACTGCTCATATTCCATCACGTATTTAAGAATGTACTACCAAAGATTAACCAGGAGCTCCCACATGCGGGTAACCACTGTACATATAACAATCTAAGAATTAGATTAAAGTGATAGTTATGCCTGGAAAGACCCGGTTACTGACACCTAAGCGATCGATAGTTAGTTTTTTTGGTTGTTTATGGGGAAGGAAAGGTTTATCTGTAATGAAAGAATTGCCTCAGTTTTCCAGTAGCAAATATTCGAACTACTTGTAGCACAAGACGCTCACATTTATAACCAACTGCTCTGCATTCTATAATCTTTTATCAGCATCTGCAGTCTGCAACCATACATTTGTAATAATAATATAATAATATATTTGAACCCGGTACCTTTCGACCCCAACACCGCAGCTTTAACCACTGCACCGTTGTAATTTTTAACAAATTATTGCAATAAAAGCTATACCTTTTGTTTAACTATTACTGTTAAATTAAATTTAATTCTAATCTGGTTTGAGTTCTGCATGGCAAGTTGTGAGAACAAGTTTATTTTTTCTATTAATAGATTCCTGAAATTATTCATATAATATTTTGAAGTATCTGTAGCAAACAAAAAACCTTCTCTCATTACTTCTGTTAAAGGAGCTTTTCTTTCCAATCAGACAGAGAAGTGCTGTTCCGCGATAGGTTTGTCACTAACAGCACAAAATTAGAACCTCATAATTTCTCGAACATCAAGAACTATAAATTGATGCCTACTAGTCTCATGTAACTACCAAAATGAACTACTACACAAAACCAGCGGCGCTCAGACTGTTATAACTTTTAATTTTTAGTCTTCCAGCCTAATTTTCTTTAAGTGTCGTAGTTTTTTCATAATGTTTGCGGTTGTATTACTTACCAGTTTTTACGTTTCCCTGGACTCCAGAATACAGTCAATAACATTTACTAGTGCTAGGTTAACTAACCACAGACTTAAATAGATCCAATTTATCTTTGCCAAAGCGCGGACAATCAAAACAGACATGGTCTATAGCCTCAGTTTTAGACAAGCACTCAGAGCGGTATGGAGAACCAAACTACTGTCTGTTAAAAACTGATTCAGATAGAAATCTAGTACTTTTCCATATGCATTTTTCCCCAATCATCAGAATAGATATAACCACGTTATTAAGTAATAATTTGCAACTCTGGTGAGCACCTTCTACGTTCGGCTTTATTTGCAATGTAGCTCCATTTAGTCTCCCAGCTTTTTCACACACCTTGTCCGAAGGGCCTTTAAATGATAATCTAGCATTGATTATGATTCCCAGATTTTAAGCACAATCTTTAGTTCACCCATTTTAACCTTAATACTTTTCAGTCTTTTCTTAATGGAGATCAGAACTATTTCCTTCTTTTGTTCCGCCAACCAGAAACCCATAAACGATAACCAATCTGGAATGACTCTTACATTTCAGGCACACCTGTCCTCTCTTCCTCAAAAAGCAAAATATGTTTTGCTACACCAGCCTTGTTAAATACTTGGAAACCTCTATACTTAGTAGGGCGCCTAATATGTACCCACACGCAACCAAGCTAAAAACATTTTTGATGTGACCACCACACAATATTAGTAGAAACCTCTCTTCCATCTGACACCTTCAATCGCCTCTCGCACAGAGTTGATCACAAGCATAATCGCGTCAATGGAACAGGTTGCTTCACGGGGTCCATATTGATTTTAAGACAGATTTCCTTTGTTTTAATGGCCTCCTGTGATCTTTCGCATATAATGATAATCTCTAATATTTTACTAGCCGTAACCAGTAAGCAGATTGGGCGTTATGATGTTGGATTTTCTAGAACCTTAGTTTCTCTCGGCAGAAGTACCAATTGGATTTTCTACTGTTGATTTTCTAATTGGATAATCCTTTCTCTAGGCAAGTGGTTTGCAAGCTAATAAATCGGTAGAGGTATTCACGGACCTCAGTTGTCAATCCTACTTTGGGAGTTTTATCAGGACCGGAAGCCTTGTTGTTCGTAACTTTGGTTGATACTTTTTCTCCTCTATTGCCACTAGAGGGATTACTTCTACCACACCCCTTGTTTGATGATAATTTTAAATGCTCGTTCATTTTACACTCAGTTATTCGGCTTGGAAGACTAACTCTGCCGTTTGTGTTCCCCGATAAGAAGTTTTAAGCATTTTTATAGAGGCAATACCTTTTGTTTCTTCCACCAGCGATTCAAGAACCTGAAGTAGTTTGTTCTGTGTATAGACACTAGGTCAATGTCTCTTATTTTGATAAAGGCTTCCTGCGTTAAGGCTTTCACAACAGCTTCCTGACCAATAATTTCTTCCAAATGGGATTGAAGAACAGCTGTTTGCAGTTGATGCAAAATCGCATCCGGTCGAGCAGGTCGTTTAAGATTTTTTTTTTCGCCTATTTGATGAAACTTTTTGCAGTTCTGATGTATTTCCTACCGCTTCTTTCTCTAGTTGGTTCTAACGCTGCCTCCAGATTTGCCAGAGTCCTGGCAAACTGTTGACTAATCTAGAAAGGTGAATCTTTCTTCTTTTTAGCATGGTCAGATCCGTTGCAGGTAGGTCCGTCTAGTCGACCCGCATCTTCACAATCCTCAACCGTGGATTTTCACCAATTTTTACTGGGTTCTTCAAACTTTTTTTCAAATTCATTATAGGATAAGTTAATCAACCAAAGCCTCTGTGATTGGGGGGCACACCCGTCCCTCACAAAAAATATCTTAACCAGCATGTTATTCTTAGAATTCTACGATCCTATCCTTGGTTGGTCATAGAGGGCAACTAAACAAAGATTGAATCGCTGAGCTGACTACTCGTATCATTAAAAAAATTTTAAAAAAATCAACAAAATAAAATATGGATACCGCTAAAATTTAATGCAACCTTCGCTTATGTTAACGGACACGAAGTTTAGAATTGGTGATTTTGTATTGGTGCTATTAAAGGCACTATATATCAGCCATGAAAGAGCATCGCTTGGAACTCGTTGTACTCAAACCAAGGCTATTCATTGTTTTACAGTGGAGGTAACCTCGGCAATATTCGTGTTTTTTTTCATCTTTGGGCCCAGGTGAAAAAGGCTACTTTGAATTTAAAAGAAGTGAGACTGCTGCAGATTTATGTGTTTCTGGAGACAATCTCGTGTAAAGCCGCTGGTACTGGGATTCTAAATTCCTGTACCGTCATTTTATCGTTGCTCTTCTCCATTTTTGTTTTTATTAGGGCGCCTTTACCTAGTATTTTATACCTACTACCGGAAGTTTTTTCAGCCATGACTAACAAGAGGGATAGACGCCAGGTTTGGTAGAACAGTATCTCTGTAGTATCCTCTGTAGTATCCTTATACAGAAATGCTTTGAACCAAGCCACTCGCTCTTTAAAGATAATTAAGATTTACAGTGCTATTCAACTAAAGAAGTTTTCACTCAAAATGCGCTTTTCAAGTTAGGATCAAGTTATCTTACGACCACCGGTCATTAAGATTTTTTATAAATTAACTTTCCAGGATCCCAAAATAATTTCAAACGAAGAGAACAACCTCGGTATACAATTTATAAAAAAAATTCCGTCTCTTATAATTACTCTAGTACGATAAACAACTGTACCCATGGCAACTAAGTTTATGGCAGCAATTAAATTTTGGTCCAGAGTATACGAGTATATGGCACTCAATCTAATACTCGTAAATAAAAGTAAATCGTTTTGTATTATTTCAATTTAAGACGTTATTGTTATTCTTCGGGAATTATTGTTATATATGTAAGAGTGTGTGTGTATGTATGTTTGCAGACGGGGAGAGAAAATAGATTTTATTGTCATAGAGGAAAAAATTGTAATCGGATTACCAGAGATTTATAATGATTGAATTTTTGAATTTATGTATTCGATAATAATATATCGTGGAGCAGAAAGGGGGACCCATATATTTTAGGACCAAGTAAATTTCAATTATCATTTTCGATACATTTAGCTTTCGAATTCAATTTCAAATTATTCGTCTGGAAATTGTCATCGATAAACGAAAAGAGTATAAAGATTTCGACATTAGCTAAAATTATTAAGTCATTTTCAGCGATTAATCGTTACCTGATAAATTATGGGGTAAGAATCATGTAACCACATAAAAGCATCATTTAGATACGATAGCATAAAGCCTAAGCATAAGTGGTTTGATTAACAGATACTTTGCTATACAATAATAATAATAAGACTGTTTTTACAGGCCATTGCTGACGCGTACCGTATCAACATTCTGGCTCTATTAGATTCAAGCTTGTTTTTCGTTGGTTCTAGACAGTCTGAAGAAGACAAGTCGTTCTCTACCCAGATTTCAGCCATTTTGGTGGTTCTCTTAACAAAGATTGCTTTAATATGGTGCATGTGGTTTTAAACCGTATTCAGAATTCTTTTTTGCTACATTCTGTTGCTCGACCGACAAATATACACTCCTCATCAAACCAATCATTTTTAGGTTTAATTTTTACCATACCTAGATTTTTTTGGGCGGCACTGACATCCGAAGATTTCGATACATCCGAAGATTCGTTATTTTCCAAAATGATACTGCTAACAGGATTTTGAAATTTTACTTTCTCATCTTGGGGTATCAGCTTAAAAATTTGGCAGCCAACCGATAAGATCTCACATCTTTGATTTTTGATTTATTTTCATGAAAGAAACAAATTTTCATTCAACCAATGTAACAGGTGATATAATTTTCATGAAAATGAATTCGATTTTTAGTGAATTGATGATAAATGTATCACGTTTAGTTTTTTTTTTATGAGTGCTCTCGTTTCTTTTCGAAACTACGAAAGCCGCACAACTACTCGATGTTTATTTTAAGAATTACATCATTACACCAACGAAAAGTTCATTTGAAAAATGAAAAAAAAAATTCTAAAATTACATTTTTAGGTGGATCTATCTATCTACTTGTATCTGTGTTGTATTCTAAGAAAAATTAAAGACGCGAATGAGAGTAAAAGAAAACCGACATGATGCAGTTTGTAATTTGATTCATTTCATCTGTTTCGTAATGTATAATTTTGAAATAGGTTAATGTAGATGACAGTGTGCAGCACCATGCATTTTTTTGTTCGTTTGTTTTTAGAACTAAGTATATAGATACAGTGACAAAATTGTTTTATGGATAGCGTCAGTGAAGTGTTATATGATTAACTGATGGTAAGCAAAGTGTTTACTTCCTGCCATCAGATCTGACTATCTAGAAGAGAACGTTTTACAAGGGTCATTTGCCTGATATATGTGGCCCCAAACGAAGCGATGTTGGCACTTAGCAAATTTTTTCAACCACGAGATCAGCTATTTTAGGCATATTCCAAATGTCGTTCATGAAATGAAAGGACATCTTGGCTCGGTTACGTTCTGCGAGCCGATCCTAAACAGATGATGCGGCAATCTCTAAAAGGGGAGCTGCTATTTTGCAGGCGTAAAGGTCGCTGTCAGCAACGATGGTTCCTCGGGGTAGAGAAAGACTTATCTTTTTTGGATTACCTAGAACAATAAAAAACAAAGCTAGTCATTGAATTCTATGGGCAGGAATCCGTGGTTCGATTGACAGGATCCGTTGTTCGATTGACAGTTCAAAACTTAGCTTGGTTTGTTTGTATCGCAAGTGTGTGATACATTCTCGTCATTCAGGATAAACATCTACTCAAATAATGGTGGATCTGCCCTGCCAAAAAGTGTTCCCTTAACGGTCATTTTATGAAACTGGGGCAGCGACTTTCTTAGCAGCATTAAAATAGTTTATATATAACGAAGATATTGCGTCTGACAATGGATAAAATTGTCGAGGTAAAAAATATGAAATAATTGACATTTTTAGTCCATTTGGAACTGATAAAAGGAAGATGAGGTCAACCAAATGCTTTTTTATTCTACCATTGCCAATAAGCTTCAGTAAAATCTGGGATGTGGAAATATCTGTTTAAAAACCCCTTCTAATAATAAATTAAATAAATTAAAGAAATTAAAAATCTAGGATTGGGGATGGTCCGTGAACGGCACTAGCTACCACAAGACCGATTTAATTTTAAATCAGTGAACCCGGTCATTCCTCTTAAGCTTTGATGATTGTCGAAACATTAACCTTCTCCTCTGACCACATGAGAGATTTATAAACATTTTGAGTACAAATACGTCACTAATCGACGTCATAAGCACGCATTGATCGGATATTACTCAACATAACGCAGAACGAAAAAAATTTTCATATCACTAAGCTATATATGTGTTTGTTGGTGTTGTAAATTTTCATCGGTTTTTCTTGTTTTTCTATTTATTTATTATGAAAAAAAAAGAAAATAAATAAAACAAAAAAATGTTTTAACATAAAATGAAAATAAAATTTTCTAATTTTAAAAACGTAAAGTTTAAAAATAAAAAATTTTAAGAAGAAAATGTAAATAGAAAATGTGAAAATACTTTTCAATTCAATTTTTGAATTTTGTTATGGTTTACTGTGTGTATAAGTGTGTTTGTGTTGTGGTAATTGCGTGTGCCCATAGAAGAGATGCGAGAATGAAATGATATTAATGTTGACCTCAATTTTAGGACTCCCGCACATATGGGTTTTCCTTGTTTGGACGATATGTGCATACGGCGAATGATGAAAATAATTATTTTAGGTTTGTTTTCATGCGTTGTATGTGAAACAAACAGGTAGGATGAGTCATATAGTCGGTGACAGATATTTTTTCAACACTTGCGCTACTTAATGAAAATGAAGAGAGTTATGATTTATAAAATGCAACATTGTCTATTTCCGCATTGCGATTGAATGAAAAGTAAATTTAACGAAGCGGAAAATGAGTCAACATATCGTGGCAATATAGGATTTTTGATAGTTCTCATTATTTGATGCTCATCTATTTGTCACGTTGGTGGATGTCAATAGATGCCATAGTTCTGTATGAGCATCATTATCGCTTTGCGAGTGTTGGTGGCCAAAACATTTTTTAATTTTTTGAAAAATTTGTTTCGCTTTGTTTGTTGAGAAACCTTTAAAATGGTGGACTGAACAATTTCTTCATCGTAAATACAACAGGATTTGATTTATATTTATTTGTCAGTTATTTGCATGAAATATCTGAATAATTATATTTGTAACTATAGTGTGGTCGCTACAATACGTCCGTCCCAAAAAAGTTCGAACTAACGAGAACTCTAAACAGCAATATGTACTGATTTGTTTGTACGCGGGTTTTAATCTCCCGATAGCAATGTTGTGGTTCTTGTCTTTGATTAATACAATGGAGTGCTTGCAAATCGTCGTAAGAATTTTTAGGGTCTTTCGAAAGGAAGAGATAATCACGTTCATACCTTGTCAATTTTAATAAAAACTATGAGATTTCGGAACAAATATGTGATCCTATTTAGATTTTATTGTTTCCCGTAGATGGTTCAGGCTTGTATCAGTAGTTAGAATGGGTGACATATGATTATTGACAAAGAACGCATTGGTCAGCTTTATGGGTTTTCTGTAAACCATTTCAGCTGGTGAGCAGTTCATATATTCTTTCATTGTTGCTTAGATTCTCTGTAAACCGATTTTTATTTCCAAACTCCAATGAATTGTGATACCTCTAGCCATGAGAGCAGCCTTTAGCTGTTGGTAAAATCGTGCAAACGTGCTGTTATCTAGCAGATGGTAAACCATTGTATGTAACCGATGTGAGTTCTGGAGTCTTGTTAGCTCCTACAAAAGCTTAGACTTTAATTACGTTCCTTGAGCCATTGCGACATAAAGCGGAACGCCGAATTGGGATACATAATTTTTCACTAATGTTTTAGCAAAAGTAACTTCTGTAATATCTACCACGCAGTACGCATCGGTCCAGCACGTAAAATTATTGACACCGATTAAGTGTTATCCGTTAGATGGAGGAAGTGGTTCTGCGATATATATATATATATATATATATATATATATATATATATATATATATATATATATATATATATATATATATATATAAATATATATATATTTATATATATATATATATATATTTATATATATATATATATATATATATATATATATATATATATATATATATATATATATATATATATATATATATATAAATATGCTCAAATCTACCTGATGGAATGTCAAATGTCCATGAGGTGATTTTTTATTTCGCTGATCTTTCGATTATTGGCAGAATAAAAAGATTTCACCCACCGGGTTCCTTCCTGATTTATATGTTACGACAAAAGTATCGAGGTGTGATCAATTTACGAGTAACACGGATATTTAGATGCAAAATTTCGTGCAGAATGTCAAAGGTCGGTTGTTCTGTGTTAATATTTTGCAATAAGTTTCCAAGCCAAGAAATTTGGGAAGCTCTATAGTTTCATTTTGGAACTAGTGTAACAAACGTAACCTTTAAATTCTGTAGTTTTAAGTCTGTAGTATTTGTGGTTGGATAATTGTTGAAAAGTCAAAGTAAGTGGCAAATCCGTGATCTAATGTGCGATACAGTATTAGCGACTACATTGTATTTGCCTAGAATGTGTGGAATATCCGTGTAGCTTGAGAGATGTAATCCAAGTAACGGTTGTCCTGGATTGCGTTCGAATTTTGGGTCAATTGCTCTTGTCCGAGGCTTGTGGTCGGTATAAATTGTCAAGTCCCTACTCTCGACTAAATAACGAAAATTTTTGATTGTCAGATAAATTGCAAATAGTTCCCGATCGAATGCATTTCTTTTGTGCATCCGACAATTTTATTGAAAAAAATCCCAGTGGTTTCTAACAACTTTCACTGTACTGTTGTAGTAGTGATACTGCATTTTATGCCATTCAGAGGATGTGCTAGAAGGATTAAGTTTGATAATTCACTTTTAAGCTGAGTGAATGAATTCCGACACTCTTTGGGGTAAGGCGTAAGTGCAATTTATGTTATTCCTCAGTTGGTTAAACCACAATTTTGACGAAAAGAAGAAAAGCTGAAAAACCGAATGAGGTTATAATTACCGTTTCTTAAACGTCTTCGGGTGCGATGGGAATAAGATGGTAAGCTGTGACTCTGATTTTTGAGAAAATTTTACATCCTTACAAGTACATAGAAATATTTTGGATATTGGGTATCGGATATCGATCAGAAGTTATGACCATGTTTAGGTGATGATAATCCTCACATCGTCTCCATTTCTTCAATCCACCATATACTGAAACTCTTTAAATGCAACTTTATGACGCACCGAAGCCATTTTCTATTGTAAAATATATGGAAATTGGTGTATAGCAACTCTCACCATAGAAGCAATGAGTGACAGATGAGTAGCTGAATCAATCAGCATCTTGTGTTTGAAATTGAACGAAGGGATCGAATTTTCTGAGGAAATCAGTGCCAATGATTGGAAGGTTCTGCTAGAATGAAAGCGTAAGCGAATGACCTTTTTACTCAAAAATTTCCCTAAGGCAATTTACTGCCGTATAGGTATTGATTATTGTCCTATTGCAGGCGGTAGATAAGACTAGATCTGGTTTTTGAGGAAAAGTGATATGTATCACAATTTTTATAATCTCTGGCATCTATCGAATCCAGAGCAACTTAATAATTTTAGAGTGAAATTTGGTTCCGACAGTATACATGTGTGATAGCGTTAATCTGTCTAATAATGCCTGCTTGAGTATCTCGTGCTGGTTTTTGTTTGGAGAAAAATCTAGAATATCCGAAATTATGCTTCCGAAGAAATTGTCCATACCGTGTACAAGAATTTTAACCGATACACAGTACCAATTCAAGAAAAAGAAGAAAATTGTAACCTTGTCTCATTTTGGTAATATTTAATGGCCCAACGCAATATTCTATATGGCCAGCAACAGTCTTAATCGTTTTTTTTATTATTTACGATTTTCTTAATTGGACATAATATGATACTCATTACAAAATCTCATAATATTATGTCATCCATCAAATTGTGAGATCGATACATTTCCATATAGTGCGAGTAGATATTTGATTGATACGCACAGACACCATTAAATTCCAATCGATACCATATCATTGATATAAATCGTTATATGATTAATTACC